>BKCP01005616.1:58935-107253 GCA_008636005.1 Striga asiatica | reverse complement strand
TGCTCCGCGCCGTGCTGGATAGCCGTGCCGCGCCGCGATGATGCCCACGCCGTGATGCCGTGATAAGTATAAATATGAGATCGGGCTACGACAAAAGATATCTCTCATTCTCTCGACTCCCTAGCTTCTTAAATCTTACTTGTTCTTCGTTACTTGCTTTCTTAATTGCTTAATTTGAATTTTCGCAGTAGTTGATAATTAAACCAAAACCAATCTTTGATTTAGAATGTTTAGGAATTTCATTTTCTTTTGTGTGCTTGAATAAACGTGCATAATATTCCGGCTGACCTTCCTCGTGAGACACGACCCGGTGTTCGAATCTCTTGATTCTACTCCGGAAAAATATTTACAACAACCACTTCTAGCTGCATCCGAGCAAACTCATGAATCAACTAACGTTGCTGAGTGATCACACAGGTCAGTTCGCCCTTTCCCTTCTGGCTGAGGGCATCGCCAACAACGTTCGCCTTGCCCGGATGATAGTTAATAGTACAGTCATAATCTTTCACCAGCTCCAACCATCGCCGTTGGCGCATGTTAAGCTCTTTTGGTCTGTATGAAGATATACTGTAAGCTCTTGTGGTCTGTGTAAATCTTGCAATGGCCTCCGTACAAATAGTGCCTCCAAATCTTCAGGGCGTGAACAACAGCTGCCAACTCAAGGTCATGAGTCAGGTAGTTCATCTCGTGGGGCTTTAGCTGACGGGAAGTGTAAGCCACAACCCTGTCGTCTTGCATCAAAACACAACCCAGACCCTGCTTCGAGGCATCACTATAGATAGTGAAACCCTGTGTGAGGTCCAGAATAGTCAACACGGGTGCCGTCGTAAGCCTTGCTTTGAGCTCCAAGAAGCTCGACTCACAACGACTATCCCACTCGAACTTCACCGACTTCCTCGTCAAACGGGACAAGGGTAGGGCAATCTTCGAAAACCCCTCGTTGAATCGACGATAATAGCCTGCTAAACCGAGAAAACTCCGAACCTTGGTGGCATTTCTCGGTGTCGACCAGTTCCAAACTACTTCAATCTTGCTCGGGTCTACTTCAATTCCTCTGGATGTGACGATGTGGCCTAGAAAAGCCACTCGATCGAGCCAAAATTCACACTTTGAGAACTTGGCGTATAACTTCTCACGCCGAAGAGTCCCCAAAACGGTCCTCATGTGCTCCTCATGCTGCTCCGGGCTACTGGAATAGACCAAAATGTCATCAATGAAGACGACAACAAATCGGTCCAAAAATGGATGGAAGACACGGTTCATGAGATCCATGAATACCGCAGGCGCATTGCTCAAGCCAAACGGCATCACTACGAACTCATAGTGACCGTAGCTAGTTCTGAAAGCTTTCTTGGCCACGTCGGCCACTCTGATCTTCAACTGATGGTAACCAGAGCGGAGATCTATCATGGAAAACACGCTGGCTCTCCTCAGCTGATTGAATAAATCCTCTATTCTGGGAAGCAGATACTTGTTCTTCACCGTCAACTGGTTCAAATCCCGGTAGTCGATGCACATTCTCATCGATCTGTCCTTCTTCTTGACAAAGAGCACAGGTGCTCCCCAAGATGAAACGCTCGATCGGATGAAACCGAGACTCAACAGTTCCTGAATCTAAGCCTTCAACTCCTGAAGCTCCTTAGGCGCCATGCGATACGGTGCTTTCGACACTGGTCCCACTCTGGGGACGAAGTCGATGGTGAACTCCACCTGGCGGTTCGGTGGTCCTGCCGGAAGTTGATCGGGAAAAACGTCCACAAACTCACGAACAATGGGTATGTCTCCGGGTGACAGCTTCTCCGAAGACTCCCCAACGATGCTGACAAGAAATCCCTGACAATCCTCTCTCTGTATGTACTTCGTCGCTTTCGCCATGGAAATAACGTGTGGTAGAGTTCGAGACTTCGTCCCAAAGAATGTGATGCGGTCTCTCTCGGATAAGTGCAGCGTCACCTCCCGGTCACGACAACGGATGTCTGCGCGGTATCTCGTCCACCAATCCATGCCAAGAATCAGGTCAAAGTCAATCATATCAATCACAAACGCGTCTACGACTAGAGTTCGGCCTCCGATATTGATGCTAAGTTTCTTGGCCAGGGAACTCATAACTATCTTCCTTCCCGATGCAAGGCTGATCTCGAGAGGGTCGACAGTACTCACTCCCTGGGACCCTAAGGCTGATAAACACTTGGTCGAGATGAACGAATGCGTCGCCCCGGTATCGAATAAAGCGAAGACTGGAGTATTAAATAAGGATAGCGTGCCAGACATGGTACCTGGCTGCTCTGCGGCCTGATCCTGGTCAAGTGCATAAATATGCGCGGGTGCTCCACACTGCTGCTGCTAACCTGGGGGTCTCTGGGCTGGCTGTCTCAGTGCTGGCTGTCTCTGTGCAGGCTGTCTCTAGGCTGGCTGTCTCTGGGCTGGCTGAGGCTGTGGGCGGTCTGGGCAGTTTATGATCAGGTGTCCTGGGCGGCGGCAGTGGTAGCATACATTTTGCCCGGCTAGGCACTCCCCACGGTGCTGACGTCCGCAGGTAGCGCATGCCGGCAGATCCTGTCGGGCTGGCTGGCCCACCTGAGCTGGACCCCTCTGTCCACGGTTCCTCTTATCCTTGCGATCGCCCCACTTCCTCTTGTTCTTGCCCTGAGCTGGCTGAGCAGGCGGAATGGTGGCTGGCTATCTGATTGGCGGCTGACTCACGGCGTCCCTCTGGATGTACGCCTCAATCTGCTGAGCTCGCTCAACAGTATTCGTGTACTCAAGGTAACCATGACTGGCTACCAGCAGTCGGATGTTACTCCTCAACCCATCCAGGAACTGGGTCGCCCTCTTCTCCTCAGTGTCCACAAGGTGTGGCGCAAAGACACTCTTACGAGCGAATTCACGCTCGTACTCATCCACAGATCGATCGCCCTGCCGAAGGGCACTGAACTCCCGGGCCATCCTCTGACGTATATGGCGAGGATAGAACTTGTCCTCCAGGAGCGTCTTAAGTTGGGGCCACGACATAGCCTGTGACACCCCGCTTATCAGAGTAAATTATTCGCAACTTTTACTTCGAAAATACTTATAAATTTTTCGAAATATTTTTGCTCTTACTCGGGATGCTACTCAAACGTATCTTTTCTAAAATCCGTTTATCTTTAAACTTTGTCTAACTTACTGGTTTAGACATAAAGAAAACAGATTTATTTAAACTCGCATGTAAACTGAACCATATTCATACTAATGAAATGATTAAAGTCTGAAATATGATATTTAATAACATTCAAGTTCAAGTCTTGATATGCGTAGCGGAAATACTTAAAACGTGAATAATTATACAGACATACTAGTTCATAAATTAAATGTCCACAAGTGGACGACCATCACCACCACATCCGAGCTCACACTTCCGGCCCGACCTTGTTAACTGAAAAACACAATGGGGGTGAGTACTGGTCCTTTTGTACCCCAAAATAACCCATACTAAAGTAAACAGCAATAATAATACAATATCATAATCGTTGGTATATATCTGGACTGAAAATCTGTTCCAGTAACTGAAACTGAATCTGTAATCTGGCCGATATCTAATCGGATACGTGTGCACACTCTGATGGATATTTCTAAGGCAACTAATGGCCCCATCAGAACTTAGGATGTACTGATAAGGCAACTTGGAGCCTTTATCCCAAGCGTATAAACTGTATACATACCTCGGACATGATATCATATTATAGTCAATGTAATACCCAGGCTGGGTCCTCACCTTTCTTCTTTTGAAAACTCGTAAGTGCTGAATGATATATCTGAATCTTCAAGCTACATAAAAATATAAATCAGTATACTGAGTACTATCCTCATATACTCAATAAGATGCTTGAATACTTGATTCTTTCACTTATCCGAATTTTAATGAACACTCTAAAAATTCACTAAAATCCAAATTTAAACTATTAAGCTTAAACTCTTCTTAACTTTTACTTAAAATTGAGTACTTTCACATATAAATCATAACTCCAAATCTTGAATATTGTTTTACTCATATGAAACTTAGAATGACTCTTAAGTGAAAATAGGCTAAATTTCACATAATAGATAACCGAGTATATCAAACCAATTTCCAACTTTTACCAACTTCATATATCATTATGATTTATAAGGATTTTTAATCTATCAAACTTCTGTTAAACTTTCTTGGTATTAAAATCTCAAACTTGATGCTCATTCAAGACAATTTTTTTTTTTTTTTTTTTTTTTTTTTTTTTTTTGTTTTTTATTTTTTTATTTTTTTTTATCATAACATTAAATTATGATATTGATATACTAGACTTGAAACAATTTTATAAAATCACATACTCAACATATTGAGCTGAAACTTGGTCAAATTGCTCATCACTCATATAAGAATTTTTCCTAAAAATTTCACTTTAAAAACTCAACCATGTACTGAATACTCTTGCATATAAAATCATCTTGACATGTATGCCATATAAATATTTTAACTCGTTCATTTCTCAAGATAAAATCATGAAATTTGGCAGTCATGTACTTAACCCATATATAAGCATGTCGTAAAAGTTTCATAATTTTATCATGCATATATATCGAGTTATTAGAATTTTAAAGTCACAGCTGAAATAAAGAACATAAAATTCAACTTGCATGCTTAACTTCAAAAATCTATAACTCAAGCTATACTATGCCAAATGACATGATTCTTTTTCTTATGTACTCCTTATTTACATAAGAATTACTCATTTCATCAATACTTTACTGGTTTATTCTTATAATTATAAGAATCTCATTAAAACCGAGTACATCTATCATACAAATAATCTTAAGACAACTTTAACTTCTTGTATTTATTACTTTGATTATAAACTCACTTCTAAGTCATTAGTATATACTAATAACCATTTAATCTCATCTATAAAGTATGAAATTAGGATGAGGATATTACCTTTTTCTTGCTAGAAAATTGATTCTTTCTCCCTTCCCAATTTCTTCACTTTACAATTTTTTTTTTTCTATAACTTATTCTCTCTAATGAACTATATAACTTTTGTAATTCTTCTTTGATGAAAATCTCTGAAATCAAGGCCTCTATATATAAGAAAAATTTTTGAGACAAGAACATTGAGTGAATAAATTAACAAATTAAACAATACAAACTTGTAAAAATAAATATAGATAATAAATAGTATTCTTAACTTGTAAACTTCTCCAACCTATAGTCAATGCTTAGAAAAGCCCCTCTTCTGATACTAATCTGATATGAATGATTAAATTCGAGACTTAATGAAAATTCTCCAATTTACAGAACCGAATTCTGATTTAAAACGATCGTTTACCGTAAAATCAAAAATTCTAAAAATTTGGGATTTTCCTCTTTTGCTTTTTGCATAATGCTGAACATTTTAACTCTTAATAATGATCTCGGAACATGTTAAAAAAATTCAAGAAAATAAAATTTTCGAAAACGAAATCGGACTTAATTACCGACTACAACCGAACACCGAAAAACTCGAAACTTGCGAATATAATTTCGAATATACTCTTAATAATATGAATAGACCTTCTTGTCTAAATAATTTCTACTTACTCCTTATAACTTATCAATCAAATCATATACATCACATAAAATACTTAGGCACTAACATTTACTCGACTAACTCAATTTATCGAAAAACGATTCCAATTTTTACTTTAATCTCGAGCCAAGTGAATCCGTTCTAGTTATTAACTGAACAGTTCATTTGATTATCTTGATTACTTAAACACTTAGAAAAATTCTAAGTATTTAATACTAAGGCTCGACTATAACTTAGGAATTTCTCGGCACTGATAACTGGAACCGAGCTTAATTTACTTATAAGGCCAACTTTTGCTAAATTATACTTCCAAATTAATGGATTGATCATGACCTTGAAATGAATAATAAAATTCTAAGAGATTTATTAAGGCTTGGAAATATAAAAGATCATTATTAATAAAAGTAAAGTAGTTCTAACTTAGAACTACTTTACTCTATATTTGACTGGAAACAAACCAGTAGTGACTCATGGTTTGAAATCTTGGGCTGCCTTACTGCCTGTTTTCAAGGACCATATGAATATTAGTATTAAAAATGGGGCTGGCATAAGCTGAATGATCACAATTGGGTCCCTGGGTTGGCTGGAGGGAAACCTGAGCTCAGAATCCTTATTGATAACCATCTGTTTTGGGTTAAGGACCTTCTGATTGCAGGAGGGTGTAATTGGGATACTAATCTAGTTAAAGACATTTTTGTTGCTGAGGATGCTGAGAAAATATTGCAAATCCAAACTTTGAATCCAAGGACAGCTGATTTGTGGAATTGTTCTTTTGTGGCCAATAAGAAGTTCTCATTTAAGAAAGCTTACTCACTGTTGGTTGCTGGAGTCCAAATATCCATGATGAGGCTGAGAGTAGTACTATGGCTGAGGGAAATAGGAAAGCTAAATCAAGATGCTGGAACCTCAAAGTGATGGGTAAGGTGAAACTCTTCATTTGGAAGTGTTTCTCCAATATCCTGCCTGTCAGCACTAACCTAGTTTCCAGAGGCCTTGACATTGATCCTTTCTGTAAAGTCTGTGGGGAGGCTGTTGAATCTCTAGAGCATGTTTTGTTTCAGTGTCCTAGGGCAATTAATGTTTGGCAGATTTCTCCTGTGCAGTGGAATAGAGTTCACCAAGAACATCTTACCTTCAAACAGTGATGGTGGTGGATCAGTAGAATGCACTTCAAAGACACATCAGAAGAAAGAATCCAACTATCCACTTATATATTATGGTGGCTCTGGAAAGCGAGGAACATCTGGGTTTTGAAGGCCAGCTGCAACCGGAGAGGTGGATCATAAAGGCAGCAATGAGGGACTGGCTTGATTTTGATGGCACCAACTCATGAACTTAAATGGCAGGAACTAAAATGGAGCTAGGCTGTTTGGCAGTGGTTTTATTTTTAGTTTTTGACTTATGTTCATTAGTTGTATCTTTGGTTGTGTTTGGGTTATTTGTACTGTGAGTGTCTTATGTTTGTTGGAGTGGTTGTTTAATGTAGGTTCTTTTGGTGTTTATTTCATTTGGCTCGGCTAGGCTGCAATTGTATTTGCATGGCCTCACAGTTACCCAGGCAGACTTTGATCATTTGTACATTACCATTTTATGGTTTTATGAATAGAGTAAGCTATGTCGTTGGAAAAAAAAAAGAACTTAATTACTTTTATTAATTACTGAATGGGATATTACAATCTACCCACCTTAAACTATTTCTGTCCTCGAAAATACTGAAACTTGGATACATACTAACCTGGTATATATCAAAACTCAAAATCTGGAAAACGAGCCCTAATATCAGCTTCTCGCTCCCAAGTGGCATCTGATTCTCCGTGGCGATTCCATTTAATACGAACGAGGGGAATATCTCGATTCCTGAGCCGATGAACCTTTCGGTCCAGAACTGATACCGGTTGTTCCTCGTAAGTTAAATCTGGCTGAATCTGAATCTCAATGTGCTGAAGCACATGCTGTGGATCGCTCACGTATGCACGTAACATCGATACATGAAAAACATTATGCACACTGGACAACTCGGGAGGTAAAGCTAAACGATAGGATACTTCTCCTACTCGCTCCACAACTTCGAATGGACCTATATATCGAGGATGCAACTTTCCCTTCTTCCCAAAATGAACGACACCTCGCATCAGTCGAACTTTCAAGAACACTTTATCGGCTACCTCAAACTGCATCTCTCGTCTATGCTTATCAGCTGAAGACTTTTGCCGACTTTGAGCTGTCTTGAGCCTTTCTCGAATCCAGGCTACTTGCTCAACTGTCTCCTCTATCATCTTTGGACCAAGTACTCGTCCCTTTCCAACATCGTCCCAGTAAAGGGGCGAACGACATTTACGGCCATAAAGTGCTTCGTAGGGAGCCATCTGAATTGATGCGTGGTAACTGTTATTGTAGGCAAACTCTACTAATGGTAACCACTTCTCCCACTTGTCACCTCTATCCAAAATACAAGCTCTGAGCATATCCTCAAGTGTCTGAATCGTCCTTTCAGACTGACCATCTGTCTCTGGATGGTAAGCCGAACTAAACTTTAACTGTGTGCCTATTGCCTCATGTAAACTCTCCCAGAATCTACTGGTAAATCTGGGGTCTCTATCTGATATGATTGTAACAGACACTCCATGGAGTCGAATAATTCCACGAGTATATATCTCGGCTAACTTGTCCATCGACATGGTCATTGTCACAGGCATAAAGTGTGCGACTTTCGTCAATCTGTCCACTACTACCCAAATTGTGTCATGATGTTCTGATGATTTAGGTAGGCCTGTTACAAAATCCATAGTAACTTCTTCACCACTTCCACTTAGGAATCTCAAGTGGCTGTAACAGACCTAATGGACTCTTGTGCTCAGCTTTAACTTGCTGACAGACCAAACACTTCTTTACAAACTCTACTACATCTCTTTTCATTCCCTTCCACCAAAACGATCTTTTCAAGTCATGATACATTTTGGTGCTTCCGGGATGAGCTAGATAAGGCGCACTGTGTGCTTCTATCAAGATCTCTTTTCGTAATGCCTCGACTTTCGGCACAACAATCCTGCCTCTGAACTCTAATGCTCCATCGGTGCCTTGGTAAAAACCCTCTACTCCTTCAGCATGAACTTTTTATTTTATCTTTCGAATAAATTGATCGAAAGACTGTTCCCGCCGGATTCTATCTCTCAACATTGGCTGAACTCGAATCGAACTAACACTTCCCATAATCTCTTTAGGAAGTGACTTGAGAACTTCAATCTGCATCTGAGCGAACTCTTTAATAAGTTGATTATGTTGAGTGATACAACATGCTAACACACCCTTCACTTTACGGCTTAGGGCATCTACTACAACATTCGCTTTTCCTGGATGATACAGGATCGTGCGGTCATAATCTTTCACGACCTCCAACCATCTTCTTTGTCGCATGTTGAGCTCTTTCTATGTGAAGATATACAACAAACTCTTATGATCAGTGAATATTTCACACCGTCCTCCATCGAGATAATGTCGCCAAATCTTCAGTGCGTGCACAAATGCTGCCAACTCTAGATCATGAGTTGGATAATTCTGCTCATGTGGTTTCAGTTGTCGCGAAGCATATGCAACAACTTGACCATCATGCATAAGTACACATCCAAGACCCTGCTTTGAAGCATCACTATATATAGTGAAATGTTAGATATGTTGTAAAAGCTTGGCTTTCAGATATTAGTTATACCATTTTGATATGGCAATCATGTTTTAGTCAAAGTATATATGCTTGCAGTTTATTTATTAATGCAATCATACTCCTTGTCTTACATTGAGATAGTGTGGTTCCTGGTGTCTCGAACAGAAAGGTCACCTATCAGTTCCTTGTAAGACTAAATCATTTGTTCACAGTCTAAACTGGCAGTGAGACCCCACTCGAAAAAAGACTGTAGTGTATTCTTGATTCAGTTGACCTTGACTGGAGAATTACACTAGTACTTATGTTAAGTATTGAACAGGACCACCGGAAGGATAAGATTATGTGACTCACTGATCGTTGTTGTAATCTATACCTTCAGGGATTGATGCGTTCTCTAAAGCTATAAGATAATATAAAATAGTCGTGTATATTCATTACTTATTTATTTGATTTACCAAGGGTGATTCCTATTCTATGGGGATGACATACTCAGTACTTTGGTAAATAAGAGTGATTATATGACAAGCTGTTATAAATTATTTATGGTACCGTGTTCCAGTGCGCTGGATTGAGGACGTCCCCGAAATGAGCTCAGAAAGGAATATTTTGTTAAACCCTGCAGGTGGATATTTATCCGACACAATGATTAAAGATCTGAGTGGTACTAATTTCGGAAATGAATAAGAAGTCGATTAATTATCTTGTCAGTAATTTAATTAATCCACGGACGTTATATCTTAAATATGGGGAGGTAAATCGGTCAATCAGATTAATATTTATTAATCAAGTGGAGGTTTAATTTAATTGATTAAATTGGAGCTAAATGGGGAGAGCAATAATAATATTTTAGTGGGATATATTATTCTTTAATTTTATTAGGATTTTAGGAATTAATTTTATTCCATAATTATTATTCCAAGACATAGGGAATATTCCTTCTAGAAATTACCTAGGGTTAGGAGACTAAAGAGTCTTCTAGAAGGTGATGTTAGGAGAAGGAGTCATGACCTAATATGGATTAGCTTGTGGAGTAGAATTAGGATTCCTTGGCCTTGGGATAAGCCCATATTTGGCACCTCCTTAAGGTCCCTAATGGAGCCTATAAATACACCATGTCCCAACCTCTTGAGACACACATGTGAGACTCGTTTTTTCCATCTTTAAAAAAGAGAAATATTGTCTTGTTCAAGAGTTAGGGAGATTCAATTAATCGCACCACCAAGATTAATTGAAGTAGGTGTTTAAGTAATCCATTAGAAGGCTTTCAGGTGAGATTATATTAAACCTCAAACCTTCATATTTTCCGGTCACCTTCCTCAGCCGACTGCCGCCACCCGCCGCCGTCGACCACCGTCGTGAAACCACTCCTCGCTCAACCAGGACTCCTCGCTCGACTAGGACTCCTCGCTTAACCAGGACTCCTCGATCGACCAGGACTCCTCGCGCCCCAGGAAACGTGCCGCATACGATCGACATGACACAGTCCTGTTCGCCTAGTCCTCACAGGAATAGGAAAGCTGCAGCGCGCGACCTGCACGCACCCGCTATTCCTCGCCTGATCAGGACTCCTCGCGCATATAGGAGACGTCCCGAGCACGTACCAGCGTGAGCCCAGACGCCGCACGCCTAGTCCTTTTAGGCATAGAAAAGTTGACACGCACGCGCATCTGTTAGCAACCCGAACTGCTGCAACCCGACCCGACTTGAGACGTGATCCGTTCGTGATTCAACATTCGACTAGTGTCGACAAAGGCCAAACTCTTCAACCGATTGAGTTGTGGTAATCAGACGATCTCCATCAAAGAAAATCAGAAACGTCTCTGAGTCGGCAGAAATTTTAAAAGGTAATGTCCTAATCCTAACTATAGATTCCGCTGCGTTAGGATTTATTTCGATAAGTTCAATACTGTGCATGTTGTTGACGTTCCTCACAGAACCCAACAACTGGTATCAGAGCCCATGTTTAATTCAACTTCGTGCACAATTTGAATTAGGACTTGCCTGTTTACATGAATTATGTGTGTACGGACGCAGCGGCATAGTAGATTAGAAATTGCAATTTGCAGGTGATTTCGAATCTGACTATTATGGCCCGTATGTATGATTTAATTCATGTATGTATGTATGGTGTTTTTATAAGCCTCGGACATGTCGAGGAGTTTTTTGGGTTGGTGAATGCCTTGTAATAAATTATTCGCGCAGTGGGACACTGCATAGTTTATTGCTTTCATAGAAAACTCGTGTACGACTCCTGCGCGAGTCATAGGATGAATTATGTAATTGTTGTTATCCATTGTTGATCCGGCGGATGTGGACCAAACTCGACGGGGCGAGGTGACAAACACACAGACGAATTCCATGATGATGATCCAATGGCGACTTTCCTGGAGACAGCCTATTCAAGATGAAGAGTGGGAGTCACTGCGAAAGGGGTGTTCCAATTCCTGAAATGGAAAACACATTCAAACAAGGATAGAATTGTGTTTCTCCGTAATATTGGAGATTAATTAATGGCCATAATAGTTGGATTATAGTTCCTAGTTTATTATTGCTTATTAATTATGCATGTCCTTATTTTCTTAATGTGCAAATTGAAATAGGAGCATGTCTAGGAAAATCCCTTAAAATAAAAATTATATTAAGTGTGTAATGGGTTGAAATAATTACATCCAAAGCCTCCCTTATAGGTTTGTTAGTGAAGTGGTTTAGATCGATCCTACAGTACGGTTTATCTCACAGTTCACAAGGACAAATTTCCTTCAGGATGGTAATAGCGAGCTATTACAAAAAGAGTACGGATCATCCACAGATGAACGTATGATTTTGGTAGTGAACTTGGTACCAATTAATGGGTTACACTTAAAGTGGAAATTAAAATGATATTCCCACAGGAAAAGGTTGTTTTTATTATGTGCTGGCCAAAAGATGAAACGGCTATTAATTAAGTACCGATTTGTCGGTATGTTAATTAATGGGATTAATCCCTCCTCTTGCGATGGTTTGAACCGTAGACGTCCACACTCCGTGGCTTGCGGGGATTCGGTGTTTAGAGGTGCCGTTGAATTTATTTCAATATTGTTGTTAAGGGATCAACATTTGATGTTAAATTCTAAAATCACTTGACTAAGTAAAACCTATGTTTACGTGATCCCAGGAATTCAAAATGCTTTTAATCCGTTATCCGTAATTCTCAATGAAAACAAACTTGTTGGTCCCAATTACATTGACTGGAATAGGAACTTGGATATAGTGTTAACTGCTGAAGGGTACAAATTTGCTACTGTTGAGGCTTGTCCGAATGTGCCTGCTGATAATGCGCCGGATAATGAGAAAGAGGCGTATGCTTGGTGGAAAAAGGCTGATGAGATGACGAGGTGTTACATCTTGGCATCCTTGTCAAATGTACTTCAACATCAGCATCAATCTATGGCCACTACAGCGGATATGCTTTTTAGTCTCAAGGAATTATTGGTCATCAGTCGCGGGCTGCCCGAAAAGAAGCCATGAGGGTTTTCCCGTAAGGGAACATGTTCTTGCTATGATGGCCCAGCTAAATGAGCTAGAGGTCCTTGGGGCTTTTATTGATGGGGAAACCCAGGTCGATATAGTGCTCCAGTCTTTGCCAAAGAGCTTCGAACAATTCCGGTTGAATTACAACATGCATAAGATGTTGATGAGTCTTCCCGAACTTGTTGCTGAGCTTCAGTCGACAGAAGGCCTGTTTCGTCACAAAGCCTAGGCGATGGTTGCCCAGCGGGCTGAAGGTTCTTCTTCCAGGCCTTCTAAGGGTAGAATGAGGAAGAAGTCCGCAGGAAAGGGCAAAGCGGTCATGAATGATGCGCGACCTCAGCAAACTACAAAGAAGCCGAAAGGCAAGTGCCACAAGTGCCAGCAGAAGGGACACTGGAAGGCCTACTGCCCTCTCCTCAAGAAGGGCGATAAAGGTACATCTTTTTCATTAGTCGTTGAAACATGTTTAGCGGTGTTATCTACCAGTACCTGGTGTGTAGATACAGGAGCCACTGATCATGCCTACAATTCCATGCAGGGGTTCCAGGAAACCAAACGGTTTAGGGAAGGAGAAGTTACCATCTACTTGGGCGATGCTAGTAGAGCGTCAGCAGTTGCAGTGGGAGACGTCTATTTAGATTTTGGTTTAGATAGGACTTTGATTTTAAATGATTGTCTTTATGTTCCTAGTCTTAGAAAGAATTAGATTTCAGTTTCTAAGTTATTTATGAATGGTTTTTCTGCTATTTTCGATAATAAAGTTGTTATTCGTTTTGGAAAAAAGTTCATATGTTCTGGTTCATTAGTAGACAATCTGTATGTTTTAGAACAAAAGTCATCTCCACTGCAACATAAACAATTACTTAATTCATCTTCTAATCTAAACAAGAGAAATGAACCTTCGAAAATGAATGAAGCATATCTTTGGCATCTAAGACTTAGTCATATAAACCTGAGGAGGATTCAAAGGTTGGTAGCAGACGGGCCCTTGGGGTCGTTAGAAGTCGAGGCTTTTCCAACTTGTGAATCTTGCCTGGAAGGTAAAATGACTAACAGGGTTTTTAAATCAAAGGGGAATAGAGCCGAAGATCTGTTAGGGCTAATTCATTTCGATCTATGTGGTCCTATGTCTATTCAAGTGAGAGGAGGTTTCGAGTACTTCGTTATGTTTATCGATGACTACTCGAAATATGGTGTTGTAGTAATTTTAACCGGAGTAGAATCGAAAGATTCGTTCCCCGGGTCGTATCGCAAGGAAAGTCATCCGGATTATTTTGTTCGATTATTCAATCACAAAAGAAGATAAAAATCCTAAACACTCTAATTCAATGATTTGGGTTTCAATTATCAACTACCAACTTTAAATTAAATAAAGCACGAAATGAACAGTAACGAATTAACTGAGAATTTAAAGAGCTAGGGAATCGGGGACAACTGCTTTCGGTTCTTACACAACTACCGGCAATCAATTGCTCGGTTAAAGGAAGTGAATCGTCTCTTGTTTAGAGGTTCACTCTCAATAACTCTTCGTAACAAGAGAGTGAACATATACGATTGACTATCAAATCCAGCAACACATAGACAATACTTTGACGAACAAGTCTAAGAGTCAAAGAGCAAAACAATGATAGAAGGTGTTTCTCCTCAGCAAAACGCGCCTAAAATAAGTCTAAGAGTCACCAATAAAACAAACCCTACTCCTAATTATAATAGAATCGTGAACTAATCTGATAAGCAGTAGCTAGTGCCGCTAGAGGGGGGTTAGCGGCGCTAGGGGGGAGGGGTTAGCGGCGCTGGGGGGGTTAGCGGCGCTAATGCTCGAACAGCGGCTTTTCTCTTCAGCTCGCTAGTATATGGCAGCGGCGCTAGGTCCCTTAGCGGCGTTAGCGACCCCTAACGGCGCTAACTCAACAAATCTGCGCTTTTTGTCCCGTTTCGGCTCGCCTAACCTCCCCCGGTCGACTTATAAGCCCCCAACTGTCTTGTGCACTCCCGGGTTCCGCCCGAGCTCGAACATTGTCCTTCACATGTTGGTCCGCACGACTAGCTGAACGATCCTAGAGCAGCGTTTCGAATACCTGAAACCAACACCAACCGAGAAAACACGGAAACAGGAGAATAGGAAGATAGAAATACGAGAAACACGAAAAATACAGAAATAACACTAAACGCACAAAATGACTCAAATGACCGGAAAAACCTACAAAACAACCTAGAGTGGGAAAAGAAAGATAAACAAAATACCACAAAAGTAGTAACAAAAATGGGACTAACAACTCCCCCACACTAAGACCTTTGTTCGTCCCGAACAACACAAAAAAAAAAGGAAAGAAAAGAAAACAAATAAGTGAGTAAGGACAATATAGTTCACGCAAGACCAATCTCAAACCAATCAATCGAACTGAGAAGAATTCCAATGAACACAAGAATACACTTCAATAATTAACCCGGCCATATTGAGGAACAAAGACTCTCGAGTATGCAAATGTATATGCCTCACTCAGTTTCTTTCGCAAAATATAAGATAGGTGCACTCAAATTTGGTCATCAGTCATGTTAATCATAAATTTGCCTATCGTCTAACTTTTACTCTAAAACAATCAAATAAATGGGACAGCGAATCAAGAGGACTTGTAGGGATGTAACGTAGGCTCTTTGGACAGGGTAGGATAAGTGGCTCAATATGTACAATCTAATCCATCACTTCACCATGACAATAACTCATCCGGTTGTTACCAACCGGTTTCTTCCACAACTCCAAGAACACGTACTTCCCAAACAACACACATTTTTTTTTTTTTTGCGAAAACCTATTGGACATTATTATCTAGGTTTAACCTTCGGGTTTTCTGCCCGAGTCTCCTAGACCGGTTTCCCGTACTCATAGCCCATATCCACTACATTAGTGGACGGAGCTCTTGGAGTAGAATCCATTCGGTTTCCCCCCCTTTTTTTTGTTTTGTTTTTTTTTTTTCAAATCGAATCAAACATGAATATTTACACAGCAATCAATCGTCACCTCCAACTCCCAACCCGCAACTCAATATCTTCATCACGAGGTTAACAAGAAAATTCAATTAAGGCTCAAAGGGGATGACTAGTGATTATTATTCTCGACAAAGAAAAAGGAAAAGAGAGTACAAGAAAATGCCTCAATCATATTCACGTCACATCAATCTAATCCAATTATTTCAAAGCAGTCTCAAGGCAAATTCTAATTAACAAGATTCAGATCAATATCACACAAGAAACAATAAGGCTCAAACCTCACAAGGTAAATATTTTCCTCAACACAACGAAGCCAATCAATTAAAGATATATTACTCGTGCTCATCATCACATCTTCTCAATTAAACCAACGATTATAAAAAAAAATCTTGCAATACACCAATGTCCAGACTCTGAAAACACACAGAAACCTAAAAACTAGACCGGACCACCACATAGTCACATAGGAATGTAAAAACTCCCCCACACTGAAAACCAGACAATGTCCCCATTATCGACTTCAAGTGTGAAAGAGTCAAACCACACAATTAACCGACGCAAAGCAAAATAAACTAAACACAAAACAAAAGAGAAGAGAAAAGAAAAACGTACAAAGCACAGTGACAAGTCACTGTGCGTCCCGTGGTGATGGTGGAGGGTAGGTGCTCCCGGAACTCCAACGGGTGTCCCATTGGCTGAACTGGGTGTCCCATTGGCCGAACTGGGTGTTCCATTGGTCGTGCTGCTGATACTGCTTGTCCTCCCAGGCGTCCCATCGGCTATCGTGAGCCGTCAGAAGATCGTCGTTTCTCGTGATAGCCGCGTTCAACGCCGTCCAACGAGCATCGTTGGTGGTAGTGTACGACCGCCACTCATCGTCATGCGCCTTCCACCGAGCCTCCTGGTTCGCATTGTACATCATCATGTCCGCCTGAATGGACCGCAGGTGCTCGTCATTCCGAGTTTGGAACTCGGTGAACCAAGCCGGAACGTGCTCAGAGAATGCCTCGGAGGGTCCATCGGTCGCAGGAGGCGGCTGAGATGCCCCATGATCCGGCTGCCCGTCGGTACCCGCGCCTGATGGACCGACGGCAGTGTGGGAAGGCTCGGAAGCAGGACCCCTCTTCTGTAGGTCCTCCAGATAATTCTTATAGCTCTTCCTCTCGTGCACCGGCCGAATGTAAAAACGGTCATAGATAAACCCGACACTGGAAAGGTCCCTCTCGGTAATAAACTCGGACGCGAGAGCAGTAAGGTACTTCCCATTATCGTGCATGGCCACCGTGCTAAAAAATTCGAGGGTGAGCTTCGGAAAGGTCTCCAGAGCAATATTCTCGAATACCGTGAGAACGAGCAGCTCCAGGTATCGCTTGACATCCTCTGAGATGAGAAGGTCGTCGAGTATGCCCCAATCGAGGTCTCGGGGAGCGGTGAGCGGCTTCGAGAGGAGCCGCTTGTAGTCCTCCACCTCCTGAGCAGAAACGACGTGAAAAGGAACGCTGTATTGTTGGGACAAACAGGGCTCGGCAGGAGCCGTAGGAGGGTTGGCAATACTCGATGAGGCCTTGGCCCCAGCTCCTGACGTCGAACGGGTGTTCTTCGATGTGTTGCCCCTCGTTCTCGGCATTGTACCTTCTCTGAGGCAATTTATCAAACACTTGGCATGCACAAAAGACTATTGGAGGAGTTTGAAGAAGTTGATGATGCTACGACCTGGAGTAGGCCTCCTCTTGCCTCAACAATCAACAATATCAGAATTAGGGGAAGCTATTGTACCTTGAACCCGAGAATTTAGCCGGAATTCGAACACCCCACGAGCTAGGGTTCGGACGACCTTAATTAACCCAAAAGGAGGAGTGGAAGGAGGTGAAGCAAACGGAGATGGCCTCGCCGGACTGGAGTCGTCGGTCGTCGGAGTTGACTAGGCAGGGGTCGGAGGTGCGCGTGAGAGAAATTGAGAGAGAGATGCGTGGGGGAGGTGATTAGAAATTGTGAGCCCAATTGTCGTATAAATGCCCGATCTTTTTATCTGCTCAGGGGTTAGCGCCGCTAGCACCCCCCCTAGCGGCGCTAGGTGCGACTAGCGGCGCTAAGAGGCCTAGCGACCTGGGGCGTTTTTCGCAGTTCTCTAACTAGCGCCGCTAACTCACCCTTAGCGGCGCTAACAACACCTTAGCGCCGCTAGCTAGGGTCTAGCGGCGCTAGTAACTGATTTCGACCCTTTTTTTTTTATGAATAATAAAATACATCAGGTACAAGGTTGCTCGATTTAATGCCTCGAGCTTGGCACTTTCTTGCTCAGACGTACGCTGGGTCGCCGAGACTGATCGTCTCGACATGGCTTTTTTCGAATTCTCCATCGAAATACGGCTTCACTCGTTGTCCATTCACCACAAATAACTCACCATTAGCCGGGTTTCGAAGTTGGACAGCTCCAAGAGTCAAAACTTCGTCAACAATGTATGGCCCACTCCACCGGGACTTGAGTTTTCCCGGAAAAAGACGAAGTCGGGAGTTATATAAAAGCACCTTCATACCGGGCACGAGATTCTTTCGAACAATATTAGCGTCGTGAAGCTTCTTGACTTTGTCCTTGTAGATTTTAGAGTTCTCATAGGCCTCGTGTCTCCATTCCTCCAATTCCGAGAGTTGCAACAGCCTCTCTTTCCCGGCGGCATCTAGATCAAAATTCATCTTCTTAATCGCCCAAAATGCCTTGTGTTCAATCTCAACCGGCAAATGGCACACTTTTCCGTACACGAGTCGGAACGGGCTCATCCCCAAGATCCCTTGTAAGCTGTACGTTGAGCCCATAGAGCATCATCGAGTCGACTGGACCAATCCTTTCGGGAAGAGTTCAGTGTCTTTTCTAAAATGGACTTGATCTGCTTGTTACTCGTCTCGGCTTGGCCCGATGTTTGTGGATGATACGGGGTGGCCACTTTATGTGAAATGCCATACTTTTTCATCAACTTCTCGAAAATCCGGTTGCAAAAATGCTTGCCTCCATCACTCACAATGGCCCGTGGAAATCCGAACCTGCTCAATATATATCCTTGCAAAAACTTGATAACCACATTAGCATCACATGTCCTTGTGGGGATAGCCTCGACCCACTTGGACACGTAATCTACGGCAAGTAAAATATATTCAAAGCCACAAGATTTGGGAAACGGTCCCATAAAATCAATGCCCCAAACATCAAAAATTTCGACTTGTAAATTGTTCTCAAGGGGCATTTCATTTCTACGACCAATGTTTCCCATTCTTTGGCAACGATCACAAGACTTGCAAAAATTATGAGCATCCTTAAAGAGAGTTGGCCAAAACAAACCTGATTGGACAACCTTGAGAGCCGTCTTTCGGCCTCCAAAATGGCCTCCACATTGAAACTCGTGGCAAAAGGCAAGGACATCCAGCTGCTCTTCTTCAGGCACACACCTCCGAAGGATCTCGTCTTTTCCCAGTTTGAAAAGCAACGGGTCATCCCAAAAGTAACTCATACACATCAACACAAAGCGTTTCCTCTCTTGGGAAGAGAGGTTAGACAACAAAACACCATCTGACAAATAATTAACGATATCCGCATACCAAGGAACACTAGAAACCTCACTCACATGCTCGTACGGAAAACTATCATCAATATTATTATCAAGCAAATGAGGTGAAATATCAGACGGGATGATACGAGACAAATGGTCAGCTACCACATTTTCCGACCCTTTCCTATCACGAATTTCTACATCGAACTCTTGCAAAAGTAAAATCCACCAAATGAGCCGTGGTTTGGATTGAGTCTTGCTCAAAAGATATCTCAAAGCAGCATGATCAGAATGAATAATCACTTTAGATCCTAAGATGTATGATCTAAATTTTTCAAGAGAAAACACTACGGCTAAGAGCTCTTTTTCGATGGTCGTGTAATTAAGTTGAGCTCCATTAAGGGTCAAACTAGCATAATAAATCACACGAAGTAATTTATCAACTCGTTAACCCAAAACGGCGCCCACAGCAAGGTTCTAAGCATCACACATAATCTCAAATGGCGACGACCAATCAGGAGCAACAACAATAGGAGCAGTCACAAGCTTATGTTTCAGTTTTTCAAAAGCATCTAAACATGCATCATCGAACACAAAAGGCACATCATTAGCAAGCAATTTACAAAGAGGCTGGCTAATTTTCAAAAAATCTTTTATAAACCTCCTATAAAAGCCAGCATGACCCAAAAAACTCCTAACTCCTTTCACATTAACAGGCGGGGGAAGATTCTCAATCACATCAATCTTTGCCTTATCAACTTCAATCCCCCGACTAGACACTACATGACCTAAAACGACGCCACTTTGTACCATAAAATGACTCTTCTCCCAACTCAAAGTCAAATTACATTCAATACATCTCTCAAGGACACGAGATAAATTATGGAGATAATTAGAAAATGAAGTGCCAAATATAGAGAAGTCATCCATAAATACCTGTAAGCAATCCTCGAGCATGTCGGAGAAGATGGAGAACATGCACCTCTGAAAAGTCCCGGGTGCGTTGCAAAGGCCGAACGGCATGCGTCTGAAAGCAAAGGTGCCGAATGGGCACGTGAAAGTCGTCTTGGGCTGATCCTCCGGGGCGATGGCCACTTGATAGTAGCCCGATAGTCCGTCAAGGAAGCAATAGTACTGATGGCCTGAGAGACGGTCCAAGATTTGATCAATGAAGGGCAATGGGAAGTGGTCCTTCTTTGTCACGGCATTGAGTCGCCGGTAGTCTATACACATTCGCCACCCGGTAGTGATACGGGTGGGGACCATCTCCTTTTTCTCGTTCTCGATCACGGTTATCCCTCCTTTCTTCGGCACCACGTGAATGGGACTGACCCACTCGCTATCCGCCACCGGGTATATAAGCCCCTCGGAATAGAGCTTCAATACCTCCTTCTTCACGACCTCCATCATGTTCGGGTTGAGTCGTCGTTGGCTATCGCGGAACGGCTTGGCCCCTTCTTCTAAGATTATCCGGTGCATGCATGTGGCGGGACTAATTCTCTTGATATCTCTGAGACTCCACCCAATGGCCTTTTGATTCCTCTTAAGCACGTCAAGAAGCTCTCGTTCCTCGTCTCGGTTTAGCTCGGCAAAGATGATCACCGGCTTTTTCTTCTCATCATCAAGGAAAACGTACTTGAGGTGTCGGGGGAGCTCCTTAAGCTCTAGTGGAGATGGAATTGTTGCACGGGATTCCTCGACTTCATAGAGCTCAACCGTTGGCCCTTCGTCATCTTTGAAATCGGGCATCAACCTTTCTTCAAACTCCCGTACCGTCATCTCCTCAACGAACGGGTCCATCACATTGATAAAGGCACACTCCTCCATAAAGTTCACGGAAGATGCGGAAGTGGCCTCTCGAACAGAAATAGATACGGACTCGCCTAAGACTGTCATGTTCAACGTACCGTTCTTCACATCTATGAGGGTGTTGGTGGTGGCCATGAATGGTCTGCCTAGAAGGATGGTATGGTCCTTCCCGTTCTCCTACACGTCCCCCACATCTAGGACCACGAAGTCTACCGGGACGATAAGCTTTCCCACACGAACAAGAATATCCTCTATGATTCCCTTGGGGTATCTGATTGATCGGTCGGCAAGCTGTAGGCACATACGAGTTGGCCTCAAATCTCCGAGGCCGAGCCGCTGGTAGATGGAGAATGGCATGAGATTGATCCCCGCTCCGAGGTCTAGCATCCCCGAAGCCTCTTTCCCATTCCCGAGGGCAATTTTGATGACGAAACCCCCGGGATCACGTTCCTTCTTCGGCAAGTCGTGCTGCATTGCGCTTGCCGCCTCATAGACCACCACTTTTTCTCCGTCCTCGAACCTCCTCTTCTTAGTGACCAAGTCCTTGAAGAACTTGACGTAGGATGGCATATTCTTTATCACATCAAGCAGCGGCAAATTCACATTGACCTTCGAGAGCATGGTGTAAAGGTCTCGAAATTGCTTCTCCTGCTTCTCATCCCGAAGCCGGCTCGGAAAAGGTATGCGTGGCTTATATGGATTTGGGGATCTGTGCAACAGTGGGCCATCCGCCGGTTTCTCCGAATCAGCTTCCTTGGAATTTTCGATATTCTCTTCCGCCTCCTTAGTCAGTTTAAGCTCCTCGGACTGATCCGACGGACCCGGCATCTCTACCCGGTTATCGACCACTTTCCCGCTTCTCAACACTGTGATTGCCTGGGCCTCCTTAGGTTGGCTAGGCAACTTCCCCTTGTCTGCTTCAGACTCGATATTGCCCACCCGAGTAGCCAGCTGGCCCACTTGGGTCTCCAAGCGTTTGATCGATGAGTCCTGGTTGGTGATGAATTGAAGGATTTTATCTAGCTTGTCGTCCTGGCTAGACGAACTCGGTCCTGCCCCCTGGTTCTGCATCCCAACCGTCGGGCCCCTTTGTTGTTGCTGCTGCTGTTGAGGATAGTTCATCCTCATTTGCTGTTGAGGAGCAAAGGCGGGCCGTGGTTGCTGTTGAGTGAAGTTCTGACGGGGTTGCTGGAGGGTGTTCTGATTGTTCGACCAAGAGAAGTTTGGGTGGTTTCTCCACCCCGGGTTGTATGTGTTGGAATATGGGTCGTTGGCTGGCCGGTTCGGGTATCCCTGTAGAGCGTTGGCGTCTGCATATTGCTCACTGTAGTCAGGATCGAATGCCGAGGGGCACACCTCAGATCTGTGCCCTTGGACTCCACATGCTCCACATGCCTCCACAGCCATGGTCTGCATTGGTTGGCCTCCCCTCGCATTCAGTAGTCGCATCTGCTCCGTGAGCTCAGCTAGCTGTTGTGCCATCATGTCCCGACCTGGAGATACTTCATTGACAAAAGTCCTCTTCCCTCGGCTGCTCTTTTGAGACGAGTTAGAACTCATCGCCTCAAAAATATCAATCATCTCTTCTGCCGTCTTCGCCCCAATATCTCCACCAGCTACATTATCCACCATGTATTGAAGATTCTGATGGAGGGAGTCATAGAAGCTGTTCACCAGTAGGGCCGGAGGGAAATTGTGATGTGGGCACTGTCTCTGGAGGTCTTTAAAACGCTCCCATGCCTCATGAAGTGGCTCGTTCGGTTGTTGGGCAAAAGAGACGATTTGAGACCGGAACTCTTGCGTCTTCTGGTGAGAGTAGTATTTTCCAATGAACTTGGTATACACTTGCTCCCAAGTAATGAGGGAGTGGGAGCAAGTGTCATCAACCAAGCCTTGGCCCGGTCTTTGAGTGTCTCTGGGAAACATCTCATCTTCAACTGGTCTTCGTTTAAGCCATGGAGAGGAAAAGTCTGGAGGACGTTATAGAACTCCCGAATGAAATGAAGTGGGTCCTCGTTGGGTAGACCAGGGAAAGACGGCAGCTGATTGTAGTGGATGGTTTTTAGCTCATAGTTTCGAGCTGCTGGTCCCAGCCAGATACACGAAGTTACTGGCCCGATTATCGGTTGAGCCAATTCACGAAGAAGATGACGAGGTGGCTTGTTTACTTCCTCGTCAGCCATGTCTCTTGTGTTATCGGAGTCTCGGTTGGCTGAGTCTGAAGATTCAAGGGCAAGGTTAGCCAACAGTTCTTGGAGGTCCCTCTGGATGGATTCATTATTCGGGATGATCACAAGACCACTTCTGGTACGCATAAACAAAAACAACAAAAACGTCACGGGTACCAGATAGATAGGAAAGAGACAAAGAAAAACGAAACAAAAAGAAACACACAAAACAAGAAATCACCAAAAATAAGAGAAACACTGAAAATAAAATGAATAGGCGCACAAAATAAGTCCTAAACCTTCCCCGGCAACGGCGCCATTTTGTTGTAGTAATTTTAACCAGAGTAGAATCGAAAGATTCGTTCCCCGGGTCGTATCGCAAGGAAGGTCAGCCGGATTATTTTGTGCGATTATTCAATCACAAAAGAAGATAAAAATCTTAAACACTCTAATTCAATGATTTGGGTTTCAATTATCAACTACCAACTTTAAATTAAATAAAGCACGAAATGAACATTAACGAATTAACTGAGAATTTAAAGAGCTAGGGAATCGGGGACAACTGCTTTCTGTTCTTACACAACTACCGGCAATCAATTGCTCAGTTAAAGGAAGTGAATCGTCTCTTGTTTAGAGGTTCACTCGCAATAACTCTTCGTAACAAGAGAGTGAACATATACGATTGACTATCAAATCCAGCAACACATAGACAATACTTTGACGAATAAGTCTATTCTAAACGAGCCTAAATCGACCAATGTCTCCCCTTTCGATTCTAAACAATGATTAACTAGGTTATATAGGTGATCAATCTATTAACCCTAAATTGAACTCAACTCGCATAGATATGAACAATTAAGAACAAGCAATTATAATTGAACCTAATCAATTATCCCCTATCCCTAGCACATGGATTTAGCTACTCATATTGGATTTGATCACACAAACATTCATAACCCAAGACATCATCATCAATGAAAGAATTGAAGAAAAATACTTACGATTAATGAAAATTCTGAACTCAATCCAATAGTATCCGAATCCAAAGCAACATAATAGAGGTTTTTAATCTCTAAAATCGAATCCAAAGAGCAAAACAATGATAGAAGGTGTTTCTCCTCAGCAAAACGCGCCTAAAATAAGACTAAGAGTCACCAATAAAACAAACCCTACTCCTAATTATAATAGAATCGCGAACTAATCTGATAAGCAGTAGCTAGCGCCGCTAGAGGGGGGTTAGCGGCGCTAGGGGGGGGGAGGGGGGTTAGCGGCGCTAGCTGCTAGCTAGCGGCGCTAATGCTCGAACAACGGCTTTTCTCTTCAGCTCGCTAGTATATGGCAGCGGCGCTAGGTCCCTTAGCAGCGTTAGCGACCCCTAACGGCGCTAACTCAACAAATCTGCGCTTTTTGTCCCGTTTCGGCTCGCCTAACCTCCCCCGGTCGACTTATAAACCCCCAACTATCTTGTGCACTCCCGGGTTCCGCCCGAGCTCGAACATTGTCCTTCACATGTTGGTCCGCACGACTAGCTGAACGATCCTAGAGCAGCGTTTCGAATACCTGAAACCAACACCAACCGAGAAACACGGAAACAGGAGAATAGGAAGAAAGAAATACGAGAAACACGAAAAATACAGAAATAACACTAAACGCACAAAATGACTCAAATGACCGGAAAAACCCACAAAACAACCTAGAGTGGGAAAAGAAAGATAAACAAAATACCACAAAAGTAGTAACAAAAATGGGACTAACATATGGGTACATTTTCCTAATGCTCCGCAAGTCTGAATGCTTTGAAAAATTCTTAGAGTATAAGGCGGTTGTGGGGAAGCAGTTAGGAAAAAGTATCAAGTCCTTACGATCTGACCGTGGTGGCGAATATCTCTCAAATGAATTTAGAGACTATTGAAGGATAATGAGATTACTTCCCAACTGACTGCGCCAGGCACACCCCAGCAGAATGGCGTGGCAGAACGAAGGAATAGGACTCTTATGAAAATGGTTAGGGCGATGATGAGTTATAGTACGTTACCCGATTCGTTTTGGGGATATGCCCTAAAAATAGCAGTTTACGTTCTGAACAGAGTACCTTCTAAATCAGTACCATCTACACCTTGGGAGTTGTGGAATGGGCGGAAGCCTAGTCTAAGACATCTCAGGATTTACGGTAGTCCAGCACATGTGCTGAGAACCGATACTGATAAGTTGGAACCTAGAACAGAAGTAAGGTTGTTTGTGGGATATCCAAAGGAAACGAAAAGTGGTCTATTTTATAG
The DNA here is from genome assembly GCA_008636005.1 of Striga asiatica. Lineage (NCBI taxonomy): Eukaryota > Viridiplantae > Streptophyta > Magnoliopsida > Lamiales > Orobanchaceae > Striga > Striga asiatica. The sequence goes on along the minus strand of BKCP01005616.1, from coordinate 81,720 downwards.
TCCCGAGGACCAGAAAGTAATCGATAGCACGAATGCGAGGTTCTTGGAAGAAGACTATGTGTTAGATCACAAGCCCAATAGTAGACATGTCTTAGAGGAGGTAAAAGGAGTGAGTACTTCAATACCGAGTGCGCTAGATGTTACACCACATAGTACTGCAACACGTATCGCTGATGATGCACCTGAGCTGATAGTACCTCGTCGTAGTGGGAGGGTTATCCGACAGCCGAAACGATTCATGGGTCTGGGAGAGTCTTCTGAGGCAGTCCCGGACGTTCTTGAAATCGACCCATGGACATATAATGAGGCACTGCAAGATCGGGACGCAGAGTCTTGGCAAAAGGCGATGAAGTCTGAGATGGATTCTATGGATTCCAATCAGGTCTGGGATCTTGTAGAACCGCCCTGTGGCGTGTATGCCATTGGATGCAAGTGGGTCTATAAAAGAAAGAGAGGAGCAGATGGGAAGGTTGAAACCTTCAAAGCTAGGCTTGTTGCGAAAGGGTATACTCAGAAAGAAGAGATCGATTATGAGGAAACTTTTTCGCCGGTAGCTATGCTGAAATCCATACGAATTCTCTTGGTTGTAGCCGCTCATATGGATTATGAGATTTGGCAAATGGATGTTAAGACTGCTTTCCTTAACGGGAATTTAGACGAGGACATCTATATGAAGCAACCAGAAGGGTTCATTGCAAAGGGACAAGAGCATCTGGTCTGTAAGCTGAAAAGGTCTATTTATGGACTAAAGCAGGCTTCGAGATCTTGGAACATCTGTTTTGACAAGGTTGTCCAATCGTATGGATTTACCCAATGTCCGGATGAGCATTTTGTGTACAAGAAAAGTGAAGGAAACGTGGTGGTGTTTTTAGTGCTGTACGTAGATGACATTCTTCTCATTGGAAACAGTGTGAAAATGTTATCAAACGTAAAGGTATGGTTATCCAAGCAGTTTGATATGAAAGATTTGGGAGAAGTAGGACATGTTCTCGGTATCAAGGTCATTCGGGACCGAAATAAGAGAAAATTGTGCCTATCCCAATCTACATACATAGACATTGTCCTAAAGCGTTTCAACATGCATGATTCAAAGAAAGGGGATTTATCTTGCCGACATGGAATCGCTCTATCTAAGAAGATGTCCCCGAAGACTCCTCAAGAGATAGAGGACATGAAGGCAGTTCCTTATGCATCAGCAGTAGGAAGCCTCATGTATGCGATGTTGTGTACACGACCTGATATCTGTTATGCAGTAGGCATGGTGGAGAGATATCAAAGTATTTCAGGGCCGGAACATTGGTCTGCGGTAAAGCATATACTCAAGTACTTGAGAAGGACTAAGGAATACATGTTGATTTACCAGGCAGATGAATTGCTTCCGTTGGGTTACACCGATTCTGACTTCCAGGCAGACCGGGACGAAAGCAAGTCAACCTCAGGGTTTGTGTTTACTTTAGGAGGAGGAGCCATTGTATGGAGGAGTGTCAAGCAGAAATGCGTGGCAGACTCAACCATGGAGGCTGAGTATGTAGCAGCCTCAAAGGCAGCGAAAGAAGCTACTTGGCTCAAGAATTTTCTCCTTGACCTTGACGTGGTGCCGAGTTTGCCCGCTGCAATTACAGTGTTCTGTGATAACGTCAGAGCAGTGGAAAATTCGAAGGAGCCACGAACTCATAAAGCAAGTAAACACATAGAGCGCAAGTACCACCTGATACGAGAAATCGTTGGACGAGGAGAAGTCGTTGTTGCCAAGATACAATCAGAGGACAACCTAGCAGATCCTTTTATGAAGAGCCTACCGGCGAAAGTCTTTGCAAGACACGTAGAAGGAATGAGAGTCAGATGTTAGAGTAACATATTAGACTAGTCTTTGAGAATTAGATTAAAAGAGAATTGTGGTTAGTGATAGCCATGAGCTTATTAAGCATAAGTGGGAGATTATTAGATATGCTGTAAAAGCTTGGCTTTCAGATATTAGTAATACCATTTTGATCTGGCAATCATGTTTTAGTCAAAGTATATATGCTTGCAGTTTATTTATTTATGCAATCATACTCCTTGTCTTACATTGAGATAGTGTGGTTCGTGGTGTCTCAAACAGAAAGGTCACCTATCAGTTCCTTGTAAGACTAAATCATTTGTTCACAGTCTAGACTGGCAGTGAGACCCCACTCGGAAAAAGACTGTAGTGTATTCTTGATTCAGTTGACCTTGACTAGAGAATTACACTAGTACTTATGTTAAGTATTGAACAGGACCACCGGAAGGATAAGATTATGAGACTCACTGATCATTGTTGTAATCTATACCTTCAGGGATTGATGCGTTCTCTAAAGCTATAAGATAATATAAAATAGTCGTGTATATTCATTACTTATTTATTTGATTTACCAAGGGTGATTCCTATTCTATTGGGATGACATACTCAGTACTTTGGTAAAAAAGAGTGATTATATGACGAGCTGTTATAAATTATTTATGGTACCGTGTTCCAGTGAGCTGGATTGATGACGTCCCCGAAATGAGCTCAGGAAGGAATATTGTGTTAAACCCTGCAGGTGGATATTTATCCGACACAATGATTTAAGATCTGAGTGGTACTAATTTCGGAAATGAATAAGAAGTCGATTAATTATCTTGTCAGTAATTTAATTAATCCACGGACGTTATATCTTAAACATGGGGAGGTAAATCGGTCAATCAGATTAATATTTATTAATCAAGTGGAGGTTCAATTTAATTGATTAAATTGGAGCCAAATGGGGAGAGCAATAATAATATTCTAGTGGGATATATTATTATTTACTTTTATTAGGATTTTAGGAATTAATTTTATTCCATAATTATTTTTCCAAGACTTAGGGAATATTCCTTCTAGAATATTACCTAGGGTTAGGAGACTAGAGAGTCTTCTAGAAGGTGATGTTCGGAGAAGGAGTCATGACCTAATATGGATTAGCTTGTGGAGTAGAATTAGGATTCCTTGGCCTAATGGGATAAGCCCATATTTGGCACCTCCTTAAGGTCCCTAATGGAGCCTATAAATACACCATGTCCCAACCTCTTGAGACACACATGTGAGACTCGTTTTTTCCATCTTTCAAAGAGAGAAAAATTGTCTTGTTCAAGAGTTAGGGAGATTCAATTAATCGCACCACCAAGATTAATTGAAGTAGGTGTTTAGGTAATCCATTAGAAGGCTTTAAGGTGAGATTATATTAAACCTCAAACCTTCATATTTTCCGGTCACCTTCCTCAGCCGACTGCCGCCACCCGCCGCCGTCGACCACCGCCGGGAAACCACTTCTCGCTCAACCAGGACTCCTCGCTCGACTAGGACTCCTCGCTCAACCAGGACTCCTCGATCGACCAGGACTCCTCGCGTCCCAGGAAACGTGCCGCATACGATCGGCATGACACAGTCTCTGTTCGCCTAGTCCTCACAGGAATAGGAAAGCTGCAGCGCGCGACCCTCACGCACCCGCTATTCCTCGCCTGATCAGGACTCCTCGCGCATATAAGAGACGTCCCGAGCACGTACCAGCGTGAGCCCAGACGCCGCACGCCTAGTCCTTTCAGGCATAGGAAAGTTGACACGCACGCGCATCTGTCCGCAACCCGAACCGCTGCAACCCGACCCGACTTGAGGCGTGATCCGTTCGTGATTCAACACTCGACTAGAGTCGACAAAGGCCAAACTCTTCAACCGATTGAGTTGTGGTAATCAGACGATCTCCATCAAAGGAAATCAGAAACGTCTTTGAGTCGGCAGAAATTTTAAAAGGTAATGTCCTAATCCTAACTATAGATTCCGCTGCGTTAGGATTTATTTCGATACGTTCAATACTGTGCATGTTGTTGACGTTCCTCACAGAACCCAACATGAAACCTCTAGTAGGATCCGGAATAATCAGCACTGGAGTCGTCGTAAGCTTCTTCTTAAGCTCTTGGAAACTTTCCTCACAACGATTTGTCCACTCAAACTTCACAGATTTTCTCGTTAGATTCGTCAAAGGAAGAGCAATCTTCGAAAACCCTTCGATAAATCTACGATAATAACCTGCTAATCTGAGGAAACTACGAACCTCAGATGGATATTTAGGCACTGACCAGTTCTGAACTGCTGCAATCTTTACATGATCAACTTCTATGCCTCTCTCAGTGATAATATGGCCTAAAAATGCCACTTTCTGCAGCCAAAACTCACACTTAAAGAACTTGGCATACAACTTTTCTCGTCTAAGGGTACCAAGAACAACCCTCAGATGCTCCTCATGCTCTTTACTACTCTTGGAATAGACCTAAATATCATCAATAAAAACAATAACAAATTGGTCTAAATACTTATGGAATACTCGGTTCATTAAATCCATTGAACACCACAAGTGCATTACTCACACCAAATGGCATAACCACGAACTCGTAATGACCATATCTGGTTCGAAATGCAGTCTTAGCTGCGTCAGACTCTTTAATTTTCAGTTGATGATAGCCTGAGCGTAAATCTATCTTTGAAAATACGCAAGCTCCTCTCAACTGATCGAACAAATCGTCTATCCTTGGGAGCGGATACTTATTCTTTATCGTTAACTGGTTTAAATCCCGGTAAACGATACACATTCTCATAGATCCGTCTTTCTTCTTGACGAATAAAACAGGTGCTCCCCAAGGTGAAACACTCGGTCTGATGAAACCAAGTTTCAACAACTCTTGGATTTGAGTTTTCAACTCTTGTAACTCCTTTGGTGCCATTCTATATGGTGCCTTTGACAGTGGTGCTGCTTCTGGAACAAGGTCAATTGTAAACTCCACTTGTCTGTTGGGTGGTCCTCCTGGTAACTGATCCGGAAACACATCCACAAACTCACGAACAATTGGAATATCATGAGGTGTTTGTGCTTTCGAATCGTCTTCAACCATACTCACCAGGTAACCCTGGCAATCTCCTCTTCGCAAAATATTTCTTGCTTTCGCCATTGAAATTACTCGTGGTAGAGTTCGCATCTTTACACCGTAAAAAGTAATTTGATTTTCCTTCGGCAGATGAAGAATTATCTCCCGATCATGGCAACGAATATCAGCACAGTAATGTGCTAACCAATCCATGCCAAGTATAATGTCAAAGTCCGTCATCTCAATAATATAAGCCTCGGCCTTTAGGATTTGGCCACCTATATAAATACTAAGGTTCTCTGCCTTAGAGTTCGTCACTATCTTCCTTCCTCAGGCTAAACTCAGCTCAAGAGGGTCAACAGTGTTAATAATTCGAACTCCAATGGCTTCTATACATCGACTGGACACAAACGAATGCGTCGCTCTTGTGTCGAATAGTGCAAAAGCAGGCATATCATTCAAAATAATCATCCCAGACATAGTACCTGGGTTCTGTTCTGCTGCAGCCCGCTCCACAGCATAGACCTGAGCCTGCTGTCCTCATTGCCTCTGCTGCTGTGGCAGTCCTTGAAGTTGTGGTTGTGGCTACTGTTTTTGTTTCCTCCTCTCTGGACAGAACTTGATGCCATGCCCCGGCTTTCTACAGTGATAGCATACATTCTGTCCAGCTAAACACTCTCCTCGGTGTTGCCATCCACAATTGCCACAAACTGGAAACTCTGGCTGGTTTTCTCTTCCTGGTTGTCTTTGTTTATTTTTCTTGTTATTCTGTGGACCTTTCCACTTTCTCTTATTCTTGTCCTTCGCCTGCTGAATAGGAGCTGTCTGTGCTGGTGGTAGTGATGGAAATTGAATTAATGGCTGCACCTAGACTTGATCATCTTCCCTTCTGAAACTGGCCTCAATCTCATGAGCCTTGGCCACAATATCAGCATAAGTCTGAATATTATGTCCAGCTGCATGATGACGGATCGATGGTAGCAGCCCATCTCGAAAACGTCTTGCCTTCTTCGCCTCCGTATCTAACAGACATGTAGCAAAAGACCCCAGACGAGTAAACTCTCGCTCATATTCATCAACTGAGTGATTACCCTGGACTAACGCCAAGAATTGGCGTTCCATCTCAGCCTTGTAGTTGTCAGGGTAATACTTTTCTTCCAACATCTCCTTGAACTGGCCCCAAGTGAGATTCTCCTTTTCACCAGGACGCATGCCCCAGTAAGAGTTCCACCAGAGACGGGCATCTCCCGTCATCTGCAGCTAAGCACAGAGAATACGATGTCTCTCTAAGCACTCAGTGATCTCAAAGATTGACTCGAGACCCTGGATCCACTCATCTACAAGGCGAGGATCTCTTTGTCCAGAAAACTTCTCAGCATTGTAGCCTCGGAATTGAGCAACTACTTCCGCTATCGTCATCTCCCTCTGAGATTGGTTACCACGGCGTGCCATCTGAATAATTAACCGTAATATTTACCAAAACATAAGATAGACTTTAACATAATAGGCAAGGAACTTCTAACTTCCAATAGAATATAGATCTGAAATTATTCTAAAGGAATTTCTATTACTGATTTTAAGCATCATAACTGATTTCAAGAGTTAGGATATCTGAATCCTATTGAGCATAGACTTAGTACATTGTTTATATAAAAACTTTTGCAAAATTTTAAACAACACTTACCTGGTAGTCGGCGAGGGGTGAGTATGGTGTGGTCGGTTTTCCTGAAACTGCTTTCTAAAACTTAAACTTTTAGTATACAGAGCACTTAAACTTAGCTCTGATACCACCTGTAACACTCCGCTTGTCAGAGTAAATTTTTCGCAACTTTTACTTCGAAAATACTTATAAATTTTTTGAAATATTTTTGATCTTACTCGGGATGCTACTCAAACTTATCTTTTCTAAAATCCGTTTATCTTTAAACTTTGTCTAACTTACTGGTTTAGACATAAAGAAAAGAGATTTATTTAAACTCGCATGTAAACTGAACCATATTCATACTGATGTAATGATTAAAGTTTGAAATATGATATTTAATAACATGCAAGTTCAAGTCTTGATATGCGTAGCGGAAATACTTAAAAACGTGAATAATTATACAGACATAGTAGTTCATAAATTAAATGTCCACAAATGCACGAGCATCACCACCACATCCGAGCTCACACCTCCGACCCGACCTTGTTACCTGAAAAACACGATGGGGGTGAGTACTGGTTCTTTTGTACCCCAAAATAACCCATACTAAAGTAAACATCAATAATAATACAATATCATAATCGTTGGTATATATCTGGACTGAAAGTCTGTTCCAGTAACTGAAACTGAATCTGTAATCTGGCCGATATCTAATTGGATACGTGTGCACACTCTGATGGATATTTCTAAGGCAACTAATGGCCTCCATCAGAACTTAGGATGTAATGATAAGGCAACTTGGAGCCTTCATCCCAAGCGTATAAACTGTATGCATACCTCGGAGATGATATCATATTCTAGTCAATGTAATACCCAGGCTGGGTCCCCACCTTTCTTCTTTTGAAAACTCGTAAGTGCTGATTGATATATCTGAATCTTCGAGCCACATAAAAATATAAATCAATATACTGAGTTCTATGCTCATATACTCAATAAGATGCTTGAATACTTGATTCTTTCACTTATCCGGATTTTAATGAACACTCTAAAAATTCACTAAAATCCAAATTTAAACTATTAAGCTTAAACTCTTCTTAACTTTTACTTAAAATTGAGTACTTTCATATATAAATCATAACTCCAAATCTTGAATATTGTTTTACTCATATGAAACTTAGAATGACTCTTAAGTGAAAATAAGCTAAATTTCACATAATAGATAACCGAGTATATCAAACCAATTTCAACTTTTACCAACTTCATATATCTAATGATTTATAAGGATTTTTAATCTATCAAACTTGTCTTAAACTTTCTTGGTATTAAAATCTCAAACTTGATGCTCATTCAATACAATTTTTTTTTTTATCATAACAATAAATTATGATATTGATATACTAGACTTGAAACAATTTTATAAAATTAGATACTCAACATATTGAGCTGAAACTTGGTCAAATTGATCATCACTCATATAAGAATTGTTCCTAAAAATTCCACTTTAAAAACTAAACCATGTACTGAATACTCTTGCATATAAAATCATCTTGACATGTATGCCATATAAATATTTTAACTCGTTCATTTCTCAACATAAAATCATAAAATTTGGCAGTCATGTACTTAACCCATATATAAGCATGTCGTAAAAATTTCATAATTTTATGATGCATATATATCGAGTTATTAGAATTTTAAAGTCACAGCTGAAATAAAGAACATAAAATTCAACTTGCATGCTTAACTTAAAAAATCTATAACTCAAGCTATACTATGCCAAATGACATGATTCTTTTTCTCATGTACTCCTTATTTACATAAGAATTACTCATTTCATTCTTACTTTACTGGTTTATTCTTATCATTATAAGAATCTCATTAAAACTGAGTACATCTATCATACAAATAATCTTAAGACAACTTTAACTTCTTGTATTTATTACTTTGATTATAAACTCACTTCTAAGTCATTAGTATATATTAATAACCATTTAGTCTCATCTATAAAGTATGACATTAGGATTAGGATATTACCTTCTTCTTGCTAGAAATTGATTCTTTCTCCCTTCCCAATTTCTTCACTTCACAATTTTTTTTTTTCTATAACTTATTCTCTCTAATGAACTATATAACTTTTGTAATTCTTCTTTGATGAATATCTCTGAAATCAAGGCTTCTATTTATATGAAAAAATTTTTAGACAAGAACATTGAGTGAAGAAATTAACAAATTAAACAATACAAACTTGTAAAAATAAATATAGATAATAAATAGTATTCTTAACTTGTAAACTTCTCCAACCTATAGTCAATGCTTAGGAAGGCCCCTCTCCTGATCCTAATCTGATCTGAATGATTAAATTCGAGGCTTAATGAAAATTCTCCAATTTACAGATCCGAATTCTGATTTAAAACGAACGTTTACAGATCCGAATTCTCCAATTTACCTTAATGAAAATTCTCCAATTTGCATAATTCTGAAAATTTTAACTCTTAATAATGATCTTGGAACATGTTAAAAAAATCCAAGAATATAAAATTTTCGGAAACGAAATCGGACTTAATTACCGACTACAACCGAACACCGAAAAACTCAAAACTTGCGAATATAATTTCGAATATACTCTTAATAATATAAATTGACCTTCTTGTCTAAATAATTTCTACTTACTCTTGATAACTTATCAATCAAATTATATACATAACATAAAATACTTAGGCACTAACATTTACTCGACTAACTCAATATATGAAAAAACGATTCCAATTTTTACTTTAATCTTGAGCCAAGTGAATCTACTTATTAACTGAACGGTTCATTTCATTATCTTGATTACTTAAACACTTAGAAAAATTCTAAGTATTTAATACTAAGGCTCGACTATAACTTAGAAATTTCTCGGCACTGATAACTTGAACAGAGCTTAATTTACTTATAAGGCCAACCTTTGCTAAATTATACTTCCAAATTAATGGATTGATCTTGACCTTAAAATGAATAATAAAATTCTAAGAGATTTATTAAGGCTTGGAAATATAAAATATCATTATTAATAAAAGTAAAATAGTTCTAACTTAGAACTTAATTACTTTTATTAATTACTGAATGGGATATTACATAGCCTCTCGCTCGTCCTCGGTACGAAGGCTCCAATAGTCGTCCCACCACTCGCCTGCGGCGCCCTCAATCTGCAACTCAGTGCATGCAATCTTCTGCTCCTCCGCCATCCCCATCACTCGAAAGATCCTCTCCATCTTACAGGTCCACTCGCCCACCGCTAGCGGGCCCTCCTCCCCGTTGAAAATGGGCGGGCTGTAAGTGCGAAAACGACCGACTGCGGCGGCCTGATCGGACTCTGCTTGTGCCTGAGGATCTCGGAGAGGCGGCATTCTGGAAAAATCGCTTAAATTGATCAGTATAGCCAATTAAGAAATAGCCATACTATTCTCGAAAATATAAAAGATAATAATATCCGAAAACACCTAGCTTGGCTAGAGTTCTGGTATACTTAAACTGCTATGTTCTGGCTCATACTGGAGTTCTGACTTAGTCTAGAGTCCTTGGACTTAGCTGTTCTAGAGTCCTGTCTAGAGTTTCTCTCTCTAGAGTTGTCTGTCTTACAGGAGGATAGTCATCTAGGCCCCTTACTTGAACTGAATAAAGCACTTGCAAAACTTAAACTGAGTCGGAAGACTTACCTCGGAGTCGGTGCGGGATGAGCGTGGCGTGGTCATGCTTTTCTAAACTTTGAAAGTATACAGAAACGCACTCTGCGCTCTGATACCAACTTCTGTGACACCCCGCCTTACTAGCTTTGAAAAATCAGAGTAAATTTTTTGCTTTTATTTTCGAAAGGTGGTGCTAGCTTGGTTTTCGAAAATACTAACTTGTTGCGGGATGAAACGGATAAAACTTACTTAACTTGCTCACAGACATAAATAAAACATGCAACCAAGCTATCCGCTACGGATAATGGAATCACACATGCAATGTCTGAAATGTCTCGCACAGTCTCAGTTTGCTAGCGGAAGCATATCCGAAATACAAACTTACATGCGTACATATCTGAATAATACATGATCATAAGAATAAGGACATAAAATGTGCGTAAAAATGTCCTCGACTATCATGACCACGCTTCGCCACGCATAGCATAGATGACCCCCACCTGATAACTGAAATCTGACGCAAATGCTTGAAACTGGAGTAGCGGACGGAGGCTCGACTCTCTTTAGGCTACATAAACATTTAAGAAAAATAATGATAAGTATCATGTTCGGAATATTTAATTATATGCTAAAATGCTCGAATTTCTCTAATCGTTAAGACTGGACTGGCTTGACTCGGAAAAATATTAAAATTCCGGAAGGAGACTCAGACCGAAAGTCACGAATCAAAACCAACTCGAACCACCGGTCGAACCGGCTGATTCGCTGACTGGCCGGATCGCCGGATCGGTTGAACAGGGCGGTCTGGCGCTGGCTCGGGCTGACTGGGCTCGGTCCCGTGCCGGGCCTGTTGGTGCCATGGCACGGCACTGGACACGGGCTAGGCATGACTGGCCTCGGCACTAGGTGGTGCTGTTGGGCACTAATGGGCACGACCAGAGACTGTTGGCATGGCCCTGACATGGCTGGTGCCTCTCGGGTGCTTGCTGAGCACGGCCGAGACTCGACTGAGGCCCTGTCGTGCGGCTGGGCATGGACAGGTGCAGCTGGACGCTGGGCAGACGCGGACAGAGGACACACGGGCACTGTCGGGCGTCTCCGAGGTCACTAGGCACACGGGCGTGTTGCTGGGGCACGCACCGAGGCCTACTGGGCTCAACAGACCCGGCTCGGGTCGGTTCTGGACATGGCACGAGGCTCTGGCGTGAGGCCTCGTGCGCTGGGACTTGGCACGGCGCTGTCGGGCGCCGTGCATGCTGTTTGGGCGCGACTTGTGCCGATGCTGGGCACACCGTCACGCACTGAGCGCTACGGGCGGTGTTGCGTGCACGCGGGCTGTGCGTCTTGCCTATCGGGCGCGGGCACTGGCTAGGCTAGCCTCTACAGGCACGGACAGGCACTGGGGCCGGGCACTACCGCACTACATGCGCGGCCAGTGACCAAGGCCGGCCCTTGCCGGACCTCCGACGACTTTTTTCGGTGACATGCATAACATACCATTATAACATGATGAAATAGCCACAAAAATGCTAAGGGGCATTAGTAGACCCCGGGTCTACATGCATGTTGCTCGGTAGGGCCTAAATGGCACGTTCGAGCACAAACTCACCGAACCAACTATAAACTCTTAAACATATGAACATGGCCGAATGTTTATCATCACAACTAATCGCTAAAGAGGCTGAAATGGTATCTTAAACTAGCATGCATGATGATATGGCTCGGGAGGGCCGATAAGGCTCGTGGCTACATCAAGTCACCGAACAAACATTCTCTACATATATTATCACTCAAGGCCGAATACATAACATCAAAAATGATGACTATAGGGGCTAAAACATGGGTCATAACTTGCATGCATGGTACTGAGGCTCGGGGGTCCAAAATAGCACATATTCATGAACAATTTGACCGAACAAACAAACTCCAATCAGGCTCAAACTTTTACACCATCAATGACATGATATATGAGGGTGATTAAGCTATCATTTTTTACTTAGGCATGCTTGCTACTAAAAATCTATTTTTAAGGTCATTTAATTTAAAAAATTCAGAACTCATGCTTGTTGACGTGCATGGCTTGCTATTTCTTCATGAAAAATCCTAAAATATCATAAATAGGCTGTGGTAAAAATATAGGTCGAGCTAACCTTCACCAAATGAGGAGAATGGCTACTAGGGCTTGATATTGGCTAGGTGCGGCCTTAGGGCTTTAGCTCGACTTGGAGTGGAATTTGGCTAATCTTGGTGACTTCCAATGACTTATATAAATCGAAGAAAGGCTTGGAAGGTGATAAGTCTTGGAAGAAATGGGCTGGAGCATGAGATGGTCGAGCCTTCCTCTTCCCCGGGCCGATGCGCGCACGCGGTAGGGCATGTGAGTCCTTCTCGGTTTTCTTTGATTTTCCTAAGTATTTTCTCGAGATTCTAAGGGTGCAAGAGCTTAAAATGAACTGGAGAAGGCTGCTTATAAAGAGGTTTGGGCGGAGCTCAAGAGGTGTGAGGGTTGAAGACCAAAATGAGTGGGAAACTCTCCACTTCCCATGCGCATGGTTAGGGGTTGGTCTCGGGTGGTTTTGTCCAACTTATGGTCATCTTCTAGGTGGTATTCAGAGCACAAAGGGGAACAAAGTGGTTCTGGTCAGGTCTGGTCATGCGAGAGGGGACAAGGATTCCACAAGACATTAAGACATTAAAATAATCAAAGACCACTTTCATGTTAAGTGTTGGTTGACTTTGCTTAATCTTTCTTAGGGCAACTTAAGCTCAATTAGTCCCTCATTAAGTCCTGATTACTTTCCTGAATTGGATCATGAGAAAAGTGGGCCGGAATTTATGGAATTGGGCTCAAGAAGTGGGCTACCAAGGCTGGCGCGGGCCTACTGGGCGCGGCACCTGGGTGATGCGTATGTGGCTAGGCAGCTGAAGAACGCCTCGAGCCGGGCCTATAATGCGCGCAAGAGGTTAGCGCGGCAGGCGGGTGAGACGCAAGCCATCGCGTGCGAGGCATGCGAGGCCGGCGAGGGGGACCCGGCGGAAGAGAGCGCGCGGCTAGCGCATAAGCGAAATGCGGTCGCGAGGGGTGAGGCGAGTGGCACGAACGCTGCTGGCGAGAGGGACGCGCGCGATAAAGCCTCGGGTGGCAGGGACGCGCGCGAGGAAGCCGCTGGGTGCGAGGACTCGAACAAGGCGCGCGGCGGGGAGGCACGCGCGAGGACGGGCGGCGCAACCTTAGTCCTCGAGGACTAAGGCAAGGCACGCGGGGTCCAAAGGCGGCAAGTAGGGCGGTTGGGATTTTTGGCTTGGAGTGCAAGCCAAGGCTTTTCAAGATCCCTTAGTTATTTGGTTTCCTTATTCCATTATGATTTCTAGATTGTTTAGGACACTTAATATTTTAGTGCTTATTTAGAGTTATAGTTAGATTAGGACTAGATCTATTTGATGTCTATATAAAGGCCCTTCCTCTTGTTATTTTTTATCATTCAGAAATTAATAGAAAAACCGAACTTTTGTTCAAACACTTTGCCTTAGATATCTTCTTGATTTCTTTTGCAATTTTATCGTTTCGAAGGGGCGCGGTTGTGTGAACCTACGAGGCACCTATCGGCGATTCAAGGCACGAGTTTGTGGCTTATTGGCAATCGAGACACGCGATCTTCATCATTGGTGCTTTCATTGAGAGTATCTAGATCATGTGTCTTTTTCTACCCCATTCCCTTTCCTTTTTCTTCTTCTTTATTTTTGTCCCCCTATACAAAATGATATATTGGTTAGGAGTCTTGCTTTCCTTTTGTAAGGAATTCACGTATTAGAAAAAAAAAAAAAAAAATCTCTTCAAGACGAGTCCTCGAAGTAAAGAACGAAAGCAAGAAAAGAAAGCTATGGCCAACAAGGAGATGAAGGACAAGATCGACAACCTAGACGCTTAGGTCCGGAGCATGAGTGAAGCTATAGACACCCTAGGCGAAGGGCTCGACACGACCAAGTCTTCGGTTCGGGATTTAATAGAAACCGTGAACCGGGGGTTCGAGGAGATGGTGCGCGGCTTCCAACGATACGCGCGGCCACTTCCACGACAGCTAAGGCGCGATGGACCCGAGGAGGAGGAACATCGGCCCGATGAGCGCGAGCACGAGGAGGACTTCGATCAACGGTCGCAAGCGTCTAACGTACACGACCGCCCGAGGCTCGACAAATCGAGGCTCACACTGTCCACCTTCACCGGCACCGATCCCGAGGCATGGCTCAACCGAGCCGTGCAAAACTTTGAGCTCAACGAGACCGAGGCCAATGACCGCGTGCGATATGCGGCCTATTACCTAGATGGCGAGGCTAACGTCTGGTGGCAATGGCTCACAAACGTATACCGCAAACGGCGGCGAGTCATTAGGTGGGGTGATTTCGAACGCGAGTTACTCACGCGTTTCGAGACTTCCAACTACCATAACTACGACGAGGCCCTTTCGCGCATACGCCAAACCGGCAGCCTGCGCAATTACTTGAAGGAGTTCGAGAAGCTAGCTTGTCACGTCAGGGACTGGCCCGAGGCTGCGTTGGTTGGGGTATTCATCGGCGGGCTTAAGTATGATCTAGCCGCGGAGGTTCGATTGGAGTGGCCCGACTCGATGCATGCGGCCATGGAGATTGCTCGATGCCGTGGCGATCATCTCGCCGCTAATCGAAGGGGACGGGCGGACGCACGTTTCCCCGAGCCGCGACGTACAACCAATGTTGCACCGAGCATTAGGCCACTTGGGTTATGCCATTTGGGTTATGCAACGCCCCATCCACCTTTCAATTTGCTATGAATTCCATCTTCAAGGACCATCTTCGCAAATTCGTCTTGGTATTCTTCGACGATATCTTGGTCTACTCGAAGACATGGGCCGAGCACATTGGACACTTACGTTCGGTGCTCGAGATCTTGGAGGCTAATTCATTCCACATCAAGCCATCCAAATGCTCGTTTAGACAATAGATGGTCGAGTATCTTGGTCATTTTATATCTCACGATGGTGTGAAAGTCGATCCAAGGAAGATTGAGGCTATGGTCGATTGGCCCAAACCAACAAGCCTAACACAGTTGCGAGGATTCCTAGGGCACACGGGATACTACCGGAAGTTCGTAAAGGATTATGGGACCATTGCTAAGCCTCTGACCGAGATGACCAAGAAAGGCAGATTCAAGTGGACCGAAGCTAGCGAGACTGCATTCGAAAAGCTCAAAGGCGCGATGACCTCGACGCCTGTTCTAGCCATGCCAAGGTTCGATGTGTTGTTCGAAGTACACACGGATGCGAGCGATGTGGGCATTGGTGCGGTGCTAGTCCAAGAAGGGCGTCCTTTGGCCTTCCTTAGCAAGGCCCTTAGCACGACCCGACTTGGCTGGTCCGTATATGTGAAGGAGATGCTCGCAGTTGTAGAAGCGGTACGATGCTGGAGGCCCTATCTCTTGGGGCGACGCTCTCGGATGTAACCGACCAACAGCCACTCAAACACTTGCTCGAGCAAAGAATCGTGACGCCCGAACAGCAAAAGTTTGTCTCAAAGCTTATGGGCTTCGACTTCGAGATAATATACAGCCTGGCCGAAAAAATGCCGTGGCCGACGCCCTGTCGAGGCGGACGGATGTCGCCGAGCTCGAAGCCATAACCGGACCAACATGGGCCATATGGGAAGAGATTAGGAGGGTTCAAGAGAGTGACGCCCAGTGTCAAGAATTGCTACGGACAATTGAAGCTGGTGAAGCAACGGTAGCCGACTACGAGCTCCACAATGGTCTAGTGCTACACCGAGGGCGGGTGTTTGTGCCCGATAGCGGGCAACTTCGCGAGCAAATTTTGCAGCACTTTCACAACTCAAAAATTGGAGGACATTCGGGGTTCTACCGTACTTGGATGAGAATGGCCAATACCTTCTTTTGGCCGGGGCAGCAGGGCGCGGTCCGAGAATACGTCGCGCACTGCGACGAGTGCCAGCGCACTAAGGCCGACGCACGACGATCGGGTGGCCTATTGCAGCCTTTGCCAGTGCCCGAGAATATTTGGGAAGACATCACCATGGACTTTATCGAGGCGTTACCTATCTCTAATGGGTTCAACGGAGTCATGGTCGTGGTCGATAGGCTGACGAAGTACGCGCACTTCATACCGATCACACATCCCTACACGGCAAAGTCTATCGCCAAGCTCTTCATTGAGTATGTCATGAAGCTACACGGGGTGCCACGATCGATTGTCTCTGATCGTGACCGGATCTTTATGAGTAGCTTTTGGTCTGAATTTTTCAAACTTCAAGGGACCAAGTTGTTGATGAGCTCTGCCTATCATCCACAGACGGATGGTCAAACCGAAGTGACTAATCGCACGCTAGAGCAATACCTACGATGCTATGTGCATCAATTTTCGAAGAAGTGGGAAAACTTTCTACCATGGGCCGAATATTGGTATAACACCACTTACCATGGCTCGACCAAGGCTACGCCATTCGAGCTTGTGTACGGGCGCAAACCACCTACGCTCGTGAATTATTCGGAGGGAGTTGCGATCAACGATGAAGTAGGCCGAGAACTTGAGGAGAGAGACTTAATGTTACGAGAATTGAAAAGAACTCTCGAAGGCTCGATTAACCGCATGAAAACCTTTCATGACGGTAAAAGGCGTGAGGAAAGTTTCGAGCCAGGCGACCATGTCTACTTGAAACTGCGCCCTTTAGACAACGCACGACGGCACAAAGGGCTACGACTAAGCTTGGGGTGCGCTATTACGGGCCCTACCAGATTTTGAAGCATATAGGGCAAATAGCTTATCGCCTAGAGCTGCCGGAGAGTTCGCACATTCATCCGGTCATACATGTCTTGCAACTCAAGAAAAATTTGGGTGAAGCGCACAAGTGGTGCGAGGAACTACCCGCGACAGCCACAGATGGACGGGCAATCGTAAGACCAAGCCGTGCGATCGAGTATTGCCAAGTAAGGAAGGCTGGACGTTATCGTTGGGAGGTGTTAGTCGAGTGGAAGGAGCTACCCTCGGAAGAAGCCACTTGGGAGGATGTAGAGGAAATGCGCGAACAGTTCCTAAATTTCATCCTTGAGGACAAGTAAGCCCTTGAAGGGGACGGGAATGATGCGTATGTGACTAGGTAGCTGAAGAGCGCCTTGAGCCGGGCCTATAATGCACGCAAGAGGTTAGCGCGGCAGGCGGGTGAGACGCAAGCCATCGCGTGCGAGGCATGCGAGGTCGGCGAGGGGGACCCGGCGGAAGAGAGCGCGCGGCTAGCGCATAAGCGAAATGCGGTCGCGAGGGGTGAGGCGAGTGGCACGAACGCAGCTGGCGCGAGGGACGCGCGCGATAAAGCCTCGGGTGGCAGGGACGCGCGCGAGGAAGCCGCTGGGCACGAGGACTCAAACAAGGCGCGCGGCGGGAAGGCACGCGCGAGGACGGGCGGCGCAACCTTAGTCCTCGAGGACTAAGGCAAGGCGCGCGGGGTCCAAAGGCGGCAAGTAGGGCGGTTGGGATTTTTGGCTTGGAGTGCAAGTCAAGGCTTTTCAAGATCCCTTAGTTATTTGGTTTCCTTATTCCATTATGATTTCTAGATTGTTTAGGACGCTTAATATTTTATTGCTTATTTAGAGTTATAGCTAGATTAGGACTAAATCTATTTGATGCCTATATAAAGGCCCTTCCTCTTGTTATTTTTTATCATTCAGAAATCAATAGAAAAACCGAACGTTTGTTCAAACACTTTGCCTTAGATATCTTCTTGATTTCTTTTGCAATTTTATCATTTCGAAGGGGCGCGCTTGTGTGAACCTACGAGGCACCTATCGGCTATTCAAGGCACGAGTTTGTGGCTTATCGGCAATTGAGACACGCGATCTTCATCACTGGGCCTGGGCGCGAGAGGGCTGTGCGCTGGGCTCGGCTGCGCGGGGAAAACCTTGGGCCGAGTATAGTGGATAGGAAAAGGGTCGTCAACACTTATAAAATTTTTAGCAATTGATACTAAGGCTTGGCAAGGCCTTGGGGGTCCTTGGGCGCGGCTAAGGGCTCGGGTTCGGGGCTTAGCCACGAGCGGCTCGGTTAAGTGCTCGGCTCGATTATAAAATGTCCAAGGCTCAACTTTGATATTATAATACACTTAGAAAAATATTTTAAGTATCAAAATACCAAGTCTCAGCTATGCTCGGGATTTACTAGAAAAATTACTCGGAAAGAAACTAGGGTTCGAAACCAATATTTCTAAAGTCGAATAGATATAACTTATCAATTGTCAACCCAAATTGAAGGATTGACCTTGATCTTAACTTGACATAGAAATTTCCACAGAATGATCTATCAAACTTAGGAAATAATTGAGCATTTAGCATATAAAATATTACTCGGAAAATTCTGAAAATTACGGATATCACTTATAGTCGAGCCGTGAAACCGTTCTTAATATTATTACTGATTTGGGGTGTTACATAAGTAGTCGGCTTCTGCTTCCTCGAAATTCATGTACTTAGCACATCTCCCCAAAACATCATCGAAGCTCCTACCAGGTCGTTTTGCTAAAGAGTTCTTGCACAGTCCCGGTAGCAGCCCACTCGTCAATCCTCCTGATTTGATTTTCTTCCGTCGCTGTCGGGTAATCGACACATGCTCTCGTGAACCTTGCAACATAATCCCGCAATGACCCTCTCATCTTCTGTTGCATGTTGATCAATGAGAGATAAGATTTCTCCTGCACCCTAACACTTGCAAATTGATTGAGGAAGCTAGAGCTGAAACCATCAAAGTCCTGAATCGACCCGACCGATAATTGGTGGAACCAATCCTGAGCCGACCCCTTCAGAGTCGTCAGGAAAGCACGACATTGCATAGGATCACTGTGACGGTGGAGCACCGCCATGTTCTCAAAACTTTTTAGATGTCGAGATGGGTCAGTGGAGCCATCATACCATATGCTCAACTCCCTGAATCCTTGGGGTAAGTCGGCCCTTAGGATTTGTTGTGAGAATGGATGTTCCTTCGCTCCTCTGCTCTTCTTTCCCCCGACTCGAGCCTGCAAGTCGCGGACCTGGGCCAACAGCTGTTCCAATGTCTCATCTCTTGCTTGCGGGTTTGACAGTTTCAATGGAAGACTCCTCGTTCGCCCTTCTGTTTTGCTGCACGTTCGACTGAGCCTGCTGTTCGAGACGAGGTTGTTGCTCGACCCACGGGTTCTGCTCGACTTGAGGATTCTGCTCGACCCGTGGATTCTGCTCGACTCGCACCACTTGTTTCAGCTGGGCGGCTACAACTTCAGCAATCATCTTTTGCATCTCGCTCCTCGTCATCGTCAGTGTTTGCTCCTCAACGCGGGGTTGTGTTTGTGTCTGCTCCGGCACCTCCTGGATTTGCTTCCCCTCACGTCGAGACATCTCCGTTGGCTCCTTCTCTCCAATACCTAAATTAGGGTTTAATGTTTGACTTCCTCCTTGGGTCAACACCTGCATCTTCACTCTGGGTGGAGTAATGGGTGTTTCTCCACCTAGATTCATCCCCGGCGGCGGAAGTCCTTCAAACGGTGGCAATCCCATCATCTGCATCATCGGAGGTCTAGTGGTAGACACTGGTGGTGGTCTCGTATCTGTGCAAGCTCCCCTAAACTCTTCATTCAAGTTCCTCTGCAAACCTTCCTTCTCAGCCATCAGAAACAGATCGGAGCTAGGTGCAAAGCTCTTAATTCCTTCAAGAACTCCCCACAGACGGCGCCAAAATGATGGGTCTACTCTCAGATCTAGAGTGAGCCGGTGGTAATGAGCTCAGATCTACTTGAATCGCTTTCAAACTGTTGTTAGATTGCAACAACACCTGCAAGAACTCAACGCCGGAAGTGTTTCCGGCGTAAAGCCTCCGACGCTCAATTCAGTATGTGAAAGAGATGAAGAGAAGCTGCTCTGAGAGAGCAGCAGCAGCAGCAGCTATAGAGGAGAGTGTGAATGAATGGAAGTTAGGGTTTAGGGTTACCTCACCTCCTTTATATAGGAGGAAACACTTACTTGAAGTACCCAAAATGCCCCGGTCGGTTTACCTGAAAGGTCTAAATTGCCCCGGTCGATTCGTCTCCCCTCATTACTGAGTCATGACAAGATTCCTTCTTATCCATTGGAGCACAACAGACTCCAAGAGATATCACAAGTGTATTGAGTCGTCAATGTGTTTCGCGCCTCGAGGTGCGAGGAGTCGACCTCGAGTACTAGGAGGTCGACTTGGGATCATCTGATTATTCGGAGGCTACGCTCTTGTTGGTCTTCTTAAATGGAAGTCGACTTTTGGGAGTCAAATACGTGGGGTCGACTTCTAGGAGTCGACTAGCTTGGATTCCGCATATCCTCGTGGTCATTTTATGGAGAATCGACATTTCGGAGATCGATTTGGGCATGTCGACATATGGGCGATCTGAGCAGTCGTCTAGTCGGTAAGGGATTCTTAGACCGGTATATCACAATATGGCTATATCATCTAGCGAGTGACGACTGGAGCACGCCAAAAAATTCTTCACCGGCGAAACCTTGCCGGTTCCGGTGAAAACAACAGAAGTGTGAGCGTCATGACAAGGTGATTTCAATGGTGCACTTGTTATGCGGTGATTCGCCGGAAATCGATGTGAAAATGGAGAAGATGACCGAATTTTGACCAACTTTCTTTAGATCCACAAAACGTTGACCGCCAAATTGACGGCCTTCCCGAAGGAATTGTTCCTCGAAATTTTAAAGGTAGGACGAGCACAAGGACAACTTCGCGATGGTGTAAGAATTTTTCAAATCGGACAACTTTGGTCGGCGGCGGCTTCTGACTGCGGCGGCGACGGCGTTCAGTGAGGGTTGGTAGCTGGAGATTCGTCTCGCCGAGAGGATTCCGGTGCTACCCTCGGATTCTTCATAGTCCTCCCGGATCGTCAGGAAAATGCAGTTGAATGTCCAATTTTGACCAATTTTTTGCTAGATCTGGAAACTTTGACTGCAAAATTGACGGCCTTCCTGGAAGAATTTTCGCATGAAATTTTAAGGGGAGATCCACCTCAAATATATCTATCCAATGACGTAAAGAATTTTCCGATCGGAGCATTTTTTTTCGGCAGCCGACGGCCGATGGAGAAGGAGTAGTTTGCTGGAAAATATACTGAGTCTTATGCTCGAAAGACTTAATAAATACTGAGATGTTGTTATATGCTAGATTGGTTATGGCTCGATTCTAAACTTATTTTTAATCCGGGTTTTAAGATATACTCTCGAATTTTTAAAATATTTTATGTTCGGAAATAACATAACTGCTTTGAACTGGACTGACTTGGTTCGAAAAAATACTAAAAAAATCCGGTGTAAACTCAAATCGAAAATATTGAACCGAATATCTCAAACCGACCACTTACTGGACCGGTTTACTGGCTTGGACCGGCGGCTCGCCATGAACCGGTCAGTCGCGGGTGACACGAGTGCCTCGGCTCGGTCACTAATGACCCGAGTACCTGAGCTCGGTCACGAACACTAGCCACACGTCTTTTAGGTTCAGGATCGACACTACTAGTATGCACATTGGTGCTACAGAGTGCTTCAGGGTTCTGTCAATTGTCATCGGGTGTTGCCCAACACGCTGACAAGATTGCTGATGCAGGTGAGTGCTACCGGGCGCTGCCGAGCAGAACCCGTGGTCACTAGCATACATGCACGGGTGTTGATACAGTTAACGGCCGACTCATCGCGCATACTGGGTGCTGGCACGAGCTGGCGCGGGTGCTATCCGCTGTCCAGAGGCATCTCTCGAGGAATTAACCTCTGAACACGTACTGCCGGGCGCTAGTGCACACTCGATGCGTGGCAGCGGCCACGGTCGGCTCCTCGCCGGCCGTTTGGCTACTTTTCTGGTTACCCTTTCACTTACCCCATTTAATTAAAATATAAGGAGTCTAAAAATGTATAAAAATATTAGGATAACTCGACTAGATTTTAAAATGGTTCAGGAGCCAAAACGAGCTATATAGGGTTCTAGGTCACCGAGTCACTTTACACATTTTTGGAAAAGACTTGAGTCCGAATACTTAACATACTTTATCATATTTTTAGGTACTAAAAGCTTGGCAATTACTAACATGAATAAAGACTTGGCTCTATCATATTTTTAGGTACTAAAAGCTTGGCAATTACTAACATGAATAAAGACTTGGCTCGGTTGACTACAAATGGCCATAAAAATCATATTCTACTTGACCGAGTAAAGGATTTCCAAATAAGTTGAGTCCTTAGTAAATGCTTAGATATAAAAAGTTGTGGTTTTGATTGGACTTTTTAATTTGGGTTAGTTAAATTTGAAAAAAGTTGGTATGGTTAGTGGGTATATTAAAATAATATTTAAAATAAAATGATTAAAATTAATTTGATGTAAAAGTATGAGAGAACAGATTTGATGTGATGGTTAATTAAAATTATGTGACTTGATGAATAGTGAATTAATGTTGATATGGTGTGTAAGAATGATTGATTGATATTATTTATTATATTGATAATATTGATGATATTGGAGTTGAGTTAAAAATGATTGGATTTTTTTTTTTTTTGAT
>BKCP01005616.1:0-58916 GCA_008636005.1 Striga asiatica | reverse complement strand
AGAAACGAGATAGACTGAATGAAAGAAATCTTATTCATCAACCCAACTGCTCATCTTCACTGTCCCTGCAGGAAATCTTTCCTGAGCTATGTTTCTTTCTGTTGCTCGTGTTACTGTAAAGGCCTGTTCATCCAATTTGAAATACATCTGATATATCCTCAGTTGTACACCTAATGCCAGACGCGTGTACATGTTGCAAACAAATAATCAATTTAATTGTCGGGGTTACAGGGCAAAATTATGCAAAATTAAGTTTAAAGAATATTTTAAGTGGTTCTGAGATAGGAAAACCCATCAGCTCGTGAAGAAAAGAGAGTGTTGCCTCGGAAAATAAGATAGACAAGAATTGATGCGTAAGAAGCTGCGACGAGGCAGACAACTACTCCCAACAGCAATCCGTGAACTTCAGATACAAAGAAGTCGACCAAAACATATCCATTCACAAGTATGACCAATGCAGCCACGCCCCACGAAATCCTCTGCAGTAAAACACACACATCTAGCTAAAGGATTTATGTCTACTCAATGCTACAAAAGAAACATAAAAACCGAAATTAATGTACCTTGACAGCAGTTCCAATCATAAAAGCGCCCATAATATGCTCACTCGACACCAAATGGAGAAGAGGGAGGACTGCAAATGGGATCTGCATCGCCTGAAGCACATTTAGCCACTCATTAAGAACATCGAGCAACTCCTCGGATCTATTAAATGCAATAGCCACGATAACCGTAGGCAATATGGCACAACTCCTTGTGATCAATGACCTCACCCATTTCTTGATCTCAAGGTTGAGAAAACCACCCATAATAAACTGCCCGGCATAAGTACCTGTGATGGTCGAGCTCTGCCCGGCCGCGAAAAGCCCGATGGCCCAAATGTACAGAATCGGGAGAAGCCCGCCACCGTATCTCTTCTCAAGATATTCACCTGCGTTCACTAGGCCCAAACTATCGGCCTCCACACTTCTGTAAAATCCCTTTGCAAATACGGCAGTCACAAATAAATTGATCACGAACGAAACAAAAACGGCCATCACGGACTCTATCGTGTAGTAATTGAGAGCCTCTTGTACCCTGCCTTTCTTCTTCAAGTCGATTTTTCTCGACTGGACTAAGGCGGAGTATAGGAAGACGTTGTATGGGGTGATGACGCAGCCGATGACTCCGATTGCTTTTGGGATTGTCTCTGGACGGAGCTTGGGTATCAATATTCCTGGGGATATATCATTATTATTATTATTATGATCAAGGAACACTTTTTAAATACAATAAAAAAAAAAAAAAAAATCAAAAAAAAAAAAAAAAATCCAGAAACCTTCTACGAGATCTCTCCAACTAGGTTTCGTTTCGAAAAACATCCATGCAAATGAGAAAGCCATACTAGTGATGAGGACGGCGAAAAAGGCTTCAAGCTTTCTGATGCCATAGTTCTCGAGGAACAAGAACATGAAACTGTTAAAAGCATTGTATAAATTAAAAACGGAGAAGCATTAATTCATCAATCATCCTCACAAAAACTCATTTGACCATCGTTCACATTTGAAATGTGAAATACTCTATGTGATGGAACAGAACAACTTAAGTTCAACACCTTGAACTAGTAAAACGAAAACAAAAACATAAGCTCATGACAAACCCAAGTGGACAAATAAGATAGTAAACAACAGCCTAAATTAGGTGGCCATTAAACTGGCTGAAACGTATCAACATGTTTGTAAGCAGGCAGACTTATAAAAGGTTATTTATCAACTATTAGACATTGGAACCAAAGTCCTTGCAATCCAAAATGTCTACAGATAGAAATCACTATAAAATAAGTGCACGTAAACTTTGTCCTAGTGTCTGGAGCTGGAGCAATGTATGGGAAGCAAAACCGAGATGAAAATACCTGAGGGGGAAAAGAGTAACTGAAACTTGCTCGATGTGTAAGTTGTAAATATATGAATTTGATTTTGATATTAACAGACATCATGATCACATGACACTGTACATTGATGCTATAACACTTAGCATAGCTAGTACAACTCTAACTTTTAGTTTCATTCACCAACTTAATCACACAAAATTCATTATGACTATGGTTCAGAATAGGATTTTTAGTATCACCTGTCTTGGAAAATAGAGCTGAACCAAGATTCACTATATTATTAATTAGGCTCGTCATCTGAAATTACCACGACGCACTATCAATATTATTTTCAGTACTAAGAGTTAATTAAGTTTAATCCCAGCATAAACATCTCTAAACTGTCCATTTTTTAAAAAAATGAAAAGGTAGAGAAATAAATGAGTAGAACGCACACAATTACATATCCAAAAAGGAAAGGAAAACAAAAACAATGAAAATGAATAGAAAAGATACCAATCAAAACCAGTAATGAGTGAGCCAGCCCAAAGGGGCACGGCCCCATTGCTGAGTATCCTGAGAGCAATAGCACTCCCAATAACCTCCTGAATGTCCGCCGCGATGAGGGCAAGTTCCGCCATGAACCAGAGCATCACCGCGGCCCAGTGTGGGTACTCTTCCCTGCAAATCTCGGCCAGGTGGCGGCCTGTAGCTACGCCCAGCCGCAGAGATAACAATTGGATGAGGAGGCCCATAACAGTGGCCCACATCAGAAGCCACAACAGCGAGTAGCCCGCTACCGCCCCAGATTGCAGATCGCCTTCCAGATTCCCCGGATCCAGAAAGGCAACGCTCATCAAGAATCCGGGCCCGGTAAATTTCCAGAGCTTCCGCCAGGAAAACGGAGGTACAGAGACGCCCGGTGAGGATTCGGGTTGCTCGATCTCCACCGCGTGGAGTAGGATGCTTTTTTCTAGGGTTTCGTTGGCGACGGGCGGAGGCGGCGCGGTGGGGGAGGACGGAGGAGGAAGGAGGGGATTGGTGTCGGCATGGCGGTGGTGGTGGTGGAGCGTAGTCGGGAAGGTGGCGGGATTGTTGGGGTTGAGGCTTGTAGGGGAAGAGGTCATCGGCTGATTTGCATGAGATTTATTTTATTTTATTTTATTTCTTGTGCTCTGATTTGGCGTGAGAAGCTTTTATTTGAGGGTTAATTGCATCAGACTTCCTTGTATTATACTAAATCTGCGCGTTATCCCCTGTATTTTAAAAAATGCATCAAATCCTCCTATATTGTACTTTGCCCAGCATACGCTCCCCAACTTATGTATGGGTGCTAGCACCGTTACATTTTTGTCAAACATCACATTCTGCCCTTGTCATTTGAGAAGTCGGTCCCATTTGAAACAGAAAATATTCTAACTTTGAAATTGTTATCTCTCTCTCTTCTCTCTCTCTCTCCCCGAAAAAACCCCAAATTTCTTCACCACGATTGTCCAAAATTTTGCTAATTTTCAACTATTAATTTGTAAAGGTATCGATGGCGCATAACAGATGTGTTATTTATCTTCAATGTTGAAGCCGATTGAGGAGTATTCTTTGATATTCCAAATCTAGGGTTCTCTTTGCAGCAAAATTCTTTCTTCTCGAAGACATATATCGGTGGCGCATAAGGTACTTTTCGAATCCTCGACGATTAAAGTTTATTACATTGAAAGCCGATAGTTGCATTCCTGAAATTTGATTTCTTATGCTATGTGTTTTGGAAAATATGATTTTTGGTCAAGTGAAGTGTCGTGCTTGTGATTTTAAAATTGGAGAAAGTCGATTGCTTCATTTGTAAAATTCTGAAAAGTCGATATCTTCTGATTTAAAATTAGGGTTTTTTTATTTGAAATTTAGGGTTTTCTAATTTGGAAAATATGGAGTTTCGATAGCTTCATTTTGATAGTAGAGAAAGTCTATAGCTTCTGATTTGAAAATTAGGGTTTTTCGATTTGAAAATTAGGATTTGTCGATTTGAAAATTAGGGGGTTTTGATTTGAAATTTAGGGTTTTCTAATTTGGAAATTAGGCCTGGACGATAGCTTAATTTTCAAAGCAGAGAAAGTCGATAGCTTCTGATTTGAAAATTAGGATTGTTAGTCAATTTCTTGCTTTTGATTTTTAAATTAGGGTTTTCTGATTTGGGAATTGGGGTTATTTATTTTATATTGTCTGTAAGTCGAATTGTGGTCCTTGTGTGAAATTTTGTACTTTGAAATGTATTGATGTTGTCTGTTGGAACAATTTGTGGTCATGTGTGATGCGTCTTTGTTCTTTGTTTAATGTATCCTCTCTGTAGGTTGAATTTGTGGTCATGTGTGATGTATATAGTATTCTATTCATGTTGTGCTCTCTGATTTCATATTTTAATCATATCATACTTGTTGATTTGCAGAATATGTCTATTGTATTTGATGTTAGAGTTGGTGGGGAGATAAAATATCATCCATTTGCGCACTACTTTGGTGGTCTAAGAGTTGCAGTTGACTACTATGATGTGGACAGATCGTCCTACTTTGAGTTGATGGATGTGTACAGGCAGGCAGGTGGCAAATCATCCGTTGTGGACATTTATTCACACAAGCCTGGAAAAACTCTACAAACAGCAAAGAAGTTCATGAAGATTGCCACTGACAGTGATATTTTGAAGTTGGTGAAAAAGTATACAGGTGTAACGTCCCGTTATTTTTAAAGAATTTATCGAATTAATTAATAAAAATCAGAGTTTTTTTTTTTAAATACAATTTAAAACATTTGTCGAGAAACGGGCGCTACTTACTAACAACAACAAACAACACACATCCAACAATTCAAGGAACCTACACAAGCTCGAGCTAACGATATAACAAATCCCATAAAACATAAGTCTCAAAAAACCATTTCAAAAGGTCTAGCATTATTCAAGGTTCAACCAACTTAACATAGTTAGAAAAGTGAAAGTAGTAAACAAATAATCCAAGTGCATTAGCAAATAAATAAATATTCAGTTTATACGGAAGCATAGGTTTTCAACACATAATGACCACCATCTCGCTCGTCCTACGCCACCGCCTCCAGCTCGTCTAAACCTAAAACAAAGGAAGAGAGAAAAACAACAAGAAAATAATGGGGGTGAGCATAACCAACAAGCTCACCATTATCGCACAGTATATCTCGCATAACATTTTAAACCATCATAACCATAGTATTCAGTATGCATAGAATCCAACAGTCTAACTCCCTACTTGGCCCTATCGCAAACCTCCTATGTACATACAACAACCTTCCGATCACACACGGCAAGGAAGTAACTGGAAACCTTCCCATCACCGAATGGCTACGGGCCTGGGATCCTTTCCAGGAGACAGTAGAGATGTTTTTCCCATTCACGAATATCATACGGACCTGGGCGTCACCTCTCCGAATCTACGGGCCGATGACCTCTCACTGTTTATGCATCCTCAAAGGCACTAACATACGGGACACTCAGACTAGGGTTCTCACGCATACATCATTTTTCAAAACAAAGCATTTATACGAAATATTAAGTGCGATAAATATGGAATACATCATAAATGTACCCACCTGATAGCAGCTACAGTTCAAACCACAAATCTCGAGACGAGGCGAGGTTCAACACCTCTCGACACCTACATTAAGTCCAGATACTAAAGTCAACACTTTAATCTAGACCTATGTAGCAATTTCACAAGTTGACTTAGGCGAACTCGGTTCGACCAAGTGGTTCGTGAAGTTCTGTGGATATGGGAACACTAGGACTTAGACTCGATCAAACCACACATTCAATTTCACATAATCACCAATGAATTCCAATCAAACAGGTCACAAATAAACACGTAGCACATTTAGTCAACAACACTTAACAACTTCCAGTTTAGCAAAACAATCTCTCAAATTCCCACTTGAACTTGAAGGCATATCAAACTTATGAGTCAGGCTCTGAAAATTTTACACAAAATTCACCTCCTAGTTTTAAGAAAAATGACCAAGTTTCAGCTTCCAACTCATTGTACATAATTTTATAAAATTCAAACAAGTTTTTCAACAAACATGAGTTTAAATTAAAAGCACATAATAATGGACGATTCAAGCTATGAAATTTTTATCTAAAATACTACAGCATATGAACAGCATCACATAAATTTTCCAGCCTTCAACACTCAGGATATCAATTTATAAAAATTAAAACAACATTCAGCCAAATATAGCAATTATATCAAAATTGGTCACAAATGAACTCCAAAAATTCCAGAATTCTTACAGCATGCTAAACATCACATAATAAGCACTTATACAAATTTTCAGAATTTTTCAGCTCCAGAACAATTTATAATAATTAAAACAAATTTTGGGCAGAATCACAAAATAATTTGTTAACCCTACCAAACCTAGTTCAAAAATTCTAAAACTTTTACACAACATATAATCAAGCCTGAAACATAACATATTCGACAATTGGCCAGAAACGAACACTACACAATTAATTATGCATTTTACAAGAAACTCAACAGAAAATAAATTAATTTTTAAAAATAGCTAAACACCTTTAAAAATTATGAAACTTTCACAGCAGCTACATATTCATCAGACACAGCTGCTCCTAAAATTTCAAGGAAATTGGACCAGTATTCGATTTATAATGAATTTTTCAATCTAAACAGCAATTATAACTTTCGAAAAATCATAACTATCAATCTACAAGTCCGATCGACACAAGGTCAGCGCCATTGTGTTCGTAACAATCCTAAGTTCCTAAATCCACAGAAACTAATCACTTATACTCAGTTCTCGCTCGATTCACACGAATCGACGAGTGTCACATAAAATAGCGAATATAAATACACAACGAACAATTCGAACACGCATATAACAATTCAACGAACACGAAATACACACATGATCACGACACAATTCATGTATAGTTAAAACGAGAAGTCGAGACTCGATACCGTTCTCGGGAAACGAGCGAGAAAGGTTCAAACGAGAGAAGACGGCTCGACGGGGCTCGACGGCTATGCGCGGCTCACCGAGGGAAGAGCTGCAGTGGTCCCTCATGATTACGGGGTTGCTGCGACGGTCGAGGCGTCCCGTCGGCGGTGGTGCTGCGAAGGAAGAGATTCGCCGGAAAAACTGAAGCTAGCCGGAAAATCTCACGTGAATAGGGAGGAGCTCGCCGGAGATGCTTTTGCAGAGGTAAGGATACGACGACCTGCTGCGAAGGAGGGGCGCTCGTCGCTGCTGGATTCACGTCGGCTCGCGGCGGCTCGCGGCGGGAGAAGGTAGCGGGGGTCGCCGGGGATTGTTCTCGTCGCGGGGAGGTTTGCTTACGATGACGGGGCTGTTGAACCTCGTCGGAAGTCACTAGTGCTCAATGACGGCCGGACTTACAGGCTTCACGGTGGTCCTGAGATGGTGGCGAAAGTCCACGAAGAAGAAGATGATGGCTTGCCGGATTGCGTCGGAGAAGGTGGCGACGAAGCTTGGCGATGATGATGGGAGGGAGATGGTGAGGGTGACGAGATTTGTTCTCTGATGCACGAGATCGAGAGAGCTTGAGGGGCGATCAGATTTTGAGCGAGAGAGGATGAGAATTTGCGGCGATGGATTTAGGCGAGAGGAAAGTGATTGAGAGCGAGCGGCATAAAATATGTTCAGAGAAGGAGATGGATATAGAAATTGTATATATATATATACCAAATAAAATTAGGTTTGACTTTTCTTTAATCACAAGAAAATTCCACACGCACACACATCACGGGAGGAAAATCTGTCGGGCCGGGCCCAACTCGGGTCGCGGGCTATTGTGGGCCGGGGCACCGGTCCAATACATACGGTTCTCTCGGGCTGAAACTCTCGATTTATTTTGCCAAAATAAAATGACTCGATTCGCGCGAATATTATCGGGCTCGATATAAACTCAAATGCACGTTAAAATAAACCGAATAATAAATATATTTTACATATATTAATACGCATTTAATAATTAATCACAAAATTATTTAGACAATTAGACAATTTATCATTTAATCACATTTAGGCAATTAATATTAGGCACTCAATATTAATATTAATAACATCACAATAATAATAAACATCAATGATGATGATGATGATGATGATGATAATAATAATAATAATAATAATAATAATAATAATAATAATACTTCAAATAAACCACAAATAAATGGGGCATTACAACAGGAGAATATGTCATCCCACTATACTTTGAAGATTTGCAAGGCCCTATACAACAATTGGACATTGATGGGAATCTGATGGCTACACAAGAAGAGATCCCACTTCTTGAATATCCACAGACTGAAGAAGATATTCTAATTGACATGTATTGTGATCAACAAACATCACCACAACAGAGTGATAAAGAAGCACAAGAAGAGGATGATTTGCAATCAGTTGAAAAAGAACAAGATGTTGTTGGTGAGGTGGATCCTACAGAAGATGGTGATGGTGTTGGTCCACAAGAGGTGGATCCTACAGAATATGCTTATGATGTTGGTTCTCATGAGGTGGATCCTACAGAAGTGAGACATGATGCTGGTTCACATGATGGTACTGGTCAAAGAGATGAGTCATTTAATGAAGGTGAAGCACAACATGGTGAAGATAGATCTCAGACAGTTGGCCAAGAGGATGAACAACAAACTGATGGGGCAGAACAACAAGGTGAGGGAGCAGACCAACAAGGTGAGGGGGCAAAACAACAAGCTGAGGGGGCAGAACAAGAAGATGAGGGGGCAGAACATCATTTTTTAGATTCAGAGGATTTAGAGTATGAACCTGAAGAAGGTAGTGGTGAGTCCTCTGAATTATCTGAATGGGAATTAGAAGATCTAGAAGGCCCTGATGATGATGACATATTCCAACAGAGGGGTCATGGTCATGCCAAGAAGTTACACAAGAGGGCAAGAGAATGGATGAAACAAAGAAGAAAGCAGAAAAAAAAGCAAGAGAAGAAGCTGAAGGTTTCAAAAGGGCTAGAGAAGAAGATTGGTACAGTGAGGCTGAGGATGATGACAACTGCCTTCAAGATCCTGATGAATGGAATGATAGTACTGATATGTCAAGGTTTGAGCTGAAAGTTGGTCAGAAATTCCCTTGCAGAGCAAAATTCAAGGATGTGATTAGAGATTGGTCTGTTAGAAAAGGTTATGATTTGAAGTTTCCCAAGAATGAAGCCAAGCTCATCACAGCTCAATGCAAAAGTGGGTGTGACTGGTCCTTGAGGGCCTCAATTATTGGAGGTTTGACAACTTTTCAGATCAAGACTTTGAAAGGAACACACACATGTTCCTACAGGACAGAAAACACACAGGCAGACTACAAATATCTTGGGAAGAGGATGGCAGATACTCTGAGAGACAATCCTAGTGAGAGTTTGGCAAGTTTGAAAAATAAAATCAAGAGGCATTGTGGGGTTGATGTCAGTCTGCACAAGGCATACATGGCCAAGGTGTATGCCCTTTTTCTATTGAAGGTTGACTATGGGGAACAGTATTAGAGGTTGTATGACTACTGTTCCACAGTATACAAGCACAATCCTGCTAGTTCTCTAATACTGAAGGTGAGCAATGATTTTTCACCTCCAAAGTTCATGAGGATGTATGTTTGCTTAACTGCATTGAGACAAGCATTTTTGACTGGTTGTAGGCCAATTATAGGGCTTGATGGATGTTTTCTGAAGACTCTCCACGGTGGTCAACTACTTTCAGCAATTGGTAGGGATGGCAATGATAATATGCTACCAATTGCAATGGCATATGTTGAGGTTGAGAAGACAGATTCTTGGAGGTGGTTTCTTGAAAGGCTACTGAGAGATGTAGATCCACACAGGGAGAAGAAATGGACATTTGTTTCAGATAGACAGAAGGGTTTGCTTGAAGCTGTGAGTGAAATTGAGGGGGCAAAACACAGATATTGTTTGAAGCATATGTACAACAATTTTAAGCAGAAGTGGGGGGATCTAGATTTAAGAAAATGGTTTTGGAAGGCAGCTAGCACTTATAATGTGAAGGAGCATCTGAGGTGCATGAACCAAATCCAAAGGCTTGTTCCTAAGAAGGATGGAAAGGTCACTCCATTTGAATGGCTGAAAGCTGTCCCTGAAGAACATTGGGCAAGGTGTTACTTCTCTCCTAATGCTGTTTGTGATGTCATTGTCAATAATATCTCTGAGTCTTTCAACAATTATATTTTGGAAGCCAGGAACATGCTTATTATAGACATGTTTGAATGGATCAGAAGAAGGCTGATGGCAAGGATCCAAGTGAAGAGAGCAGGAATAGAAAAATACTCAGAGGATATTTGTCCAAACACAGTAAGAAAAATTGAAGAGCAAAGGGAGTTCAGCAAGAATTGTTTCCCTACTTGGGCTGGAGAAGACAAGTATGAGGTGGTTCATGGTGTAAACAGCCATATAGTGCAACTGAGAGCAAAGAGTTGTACGTGTGGCATGTTCCAATTGGTTGGGTACCCCTGTTGCCATGCATTGGCATGCATCTCTTATCATAGGTTCCCTCTTGGTGATTATGTGTCTGATTTCTTCAAGAAGGACATGTATTTGAGGATGTACAGCCATATGATCTTCCCAGTTCCAGGGATGAATGAATATGAAGAATCTGAAATGGGCACAATTCGGCCTCTTGATGCTGTGAAAAAAAGGGGTAGGCCAACAAAGAAAAGAAGAGCTGATGCTAATGACATGAGGTCAATGGCAACAAATAGCAGTAGGAAGGGGCTTATCAAAAGATGCACTGTGTGTGGAGCAAATAATCATAATAAGAAGAGGTGCAACAAAAGAGTTGGTACAAATAATCCTGAGCAGGTAAACTTTCAGTTTTCAGTTTTTTGTTATTCAATTTTTACTTTCAGTTTTTTAGTTCTTTTTTTTTCCTGTGTTTTTACAGCAACAAACTGAGCCTTCATCACAGGGGAATTCTGTCAACTGCAATGGCCCTCAAACCTCCACTCAGCAGAGCACAACTTAGGTTGCTTGACTGGCCCTCAAACCTCCATCTGAAAGTGTGCTCTTTTGGCTATGTTGGTGTTCTTTTAGCTATTTGGTATGTATTTGATGTTGGTGGTGATACTGAAACTTGTTAAGACATGGTGGTATTGTCTTTTATGTTGGGAATATTGACTATTTTTTTATTTTTGTTGGTGGTGACATGGTGATGTTATTTTTAATATTGGTGGTGATATGGTGTTAGGGGTTTTGTTTGGTTTTTGGTTGTGACTGAAGTGTTCTGGTGTTGGATGTGTTTTGAAGTTATTTTGGTTGTTATTGAGGCATGGTGGTGGTGTTTGTTTATGTTGGGAATGTTGGAATATTGTTGATGATATTGGAATGTTGGAATATTGTGGTTGAAACAAGGTGTTTATTGTTTATTTTTTGCTCACATTGTGTTGCTTGTGACATGTTATAGTTTTTTGTTCATGAATGCAAGTGTTGAATAATGTATGTAGGAATTGAGTGCATTTCATTGACAACAAAGACATACATTGTCAAAATGATTACAATGCATAATTATTTCAGAACAATTACAGCCAAAAGGATTACAACAAGCAAAACAATCAATCAATTGCTAAATTTTTTCTCCATTTTCTCCATCCTTGATTGCATCTCCTTCACCATTGTTGCAACTTCAGCATTTTGGTTTGCTATATTTGCTCCCGTTGATTCAACTTCATCATCACCTTCATAAAAAACATCATCTTCATGGATTTGATTTGGCTTCACCCAATTCACCGAGGTAGGTTTAAGCCAATTAAAAAAACCACACGTGCTGTATGGACAAGTGCAAAATAGCTTGCCGACACTTTCTTTTGTAGGACCCACAACCCTAATTAAAGAAAATGTGTTGCACTTACATTTAGGGTGCCTATACCTTAAATCGAGACCCTCATTCTTTGTCGTCCTTGATTTTTGGGAAGACATTTTCAACCTACAATCATATTAAAAGACATATATAAAAATGACATTTAAAAAAAGAAAAAAATTGCTGTTGATGGAAAAAACAATTACTGAAAAAATTTGTGCAACAAAATCCAAGTCTGTTAGCAAAAAAATCAAAGTCTGTGTGCAAAATAAATTACTGAAAAAATTTGTGAAGAAAATTGCTGAAAAAAAAATGCTGCAAAAAACGATGCGGGCAATATGAAACCAAAAAATAAGCATACCAGAATCTGGAGAAGATGAAAAACAAAAGCATACCAAATAATTTCAACAAAAAAAAAGGACTGTACCTATTTGGCGCCAAATCTGGAGCAGATGAGGGAGTTTTGCGCCAAAATGAGGTAAGGTGAGGGAGGAAATAGGGCTGAGGGTTGCTGGCTATTTAAAGAGGTGTTGAGGGGTACAATGGTACTTTCGCGGACTTCTGAAGTGAAATTGGAATAAATGGTCGCAGCACAGGCGCGTGAGCCACACTTCTGTCAACTTCAACGATTTCGGGTAATTCGCGCATGCAAAACTACAATACAAGGGGGTTTGATGCAATTTTTAAAATACAGGGGGAAAACGCGCAGATTTCGTATAATACAAGGGAGTCCTTCATATTTTACCCTTTTATTTGAAGCCAATTTGTGTCCCACTTTTATTTGGGCAATTCCACAATTGGTACGAAAAGTTTCATTTATGGTTCTTTTTATTTTTTTCTTGCACCAACATTTTTTTTTTTCCAAACGATAGAAATACTCATAACAAAAACAATAAACCAAGTTCAATACAAATCACACTGCCGAAAAATGGAGCAAGGCTAGAACCAAATAAAACGAAGAACAACTAACAATCACTCTTGGGGATAAAGCAGTTACACTCAACTGAACCTTTATCCCCTATCAAACAACCACCACCTAACGAACTAGAAAAACAAAGCAAAAGAGAAAAATACTCAAGACATGAGACCTAGCACCTACTATTCCTCAGATAAGCCTCCCACTCCTGGACTGCAACCCTGATAATAGTTTGTGTTGGCCTCCAAACCTGTTAAAAAACCCAGAGAATACGAGACTTCCAAAGTCACCAGAGTATGTATGTTGAAAGTTGTATCCTAGCTTCAGAAGTCTTACTCCTATCCAGTTGACAAACTTGCCAAGACCAATCTTTAAATGTCTCTGTTCCTTGTGGCCCTTCACAACTAAGGTGAGCCAATTTCCTAACAGATTGAGCAAAGGTACAGTGAAATAAAACATGTTCTATAGACTCCTCCTTCTCTCTATAAAATATGCATATAGGATCCACTTCAACACCATTTGCTCTCAAATTCAGGTTCTTAGGTAGAGTACCATTGCAACACCTCCATATAAAGCGTTTAACTTTACCAACAACCCTCAACTTCCAACTCCTTGATTGTAGCGCCCCGTTCGATTTATAAAATTTCTTGGATTATTCTATTTATCGAATTTTATTTATAAGGTTATATTTATTGTATTGGTCGCGTGTCGGTTTAAATTTTATGTTGAAGTACTCAATCGTTTTATTTTAAAGCGTTCGTCATTCGGCGATTTTGGTTTAATCGCGTAATTCGAATCTAAGCCGTTCGAATATTGGATTTTTCGACTATTATTTATTAGCATTAATATTATTATTTGAATTAACTGTCTATATTGTATTATTGTTTGACATCTTTCTGCTTAGACTTATTATTATTTAATTAGATGTAGTCTAATTAATATAATAAGTTGTATAATTCTATTTTATTATTCGTCGCCAATCGTTTAATAAAATCAATATCATTGGAATCGCGTTGTATTTCTTTCGGCCAAATTTATCTACAAATATTTCAGCTCGATTAAATTAATTCCGATCCATTTGGCGTGGTATGTTCAGCCCTTTACGAGTTAGTCATCAGGCCCAAATTAGTTAAACATTATTTGGCCCTGTTAAGTTATTTCACTTCAACCCAAGGATATAATTTTTCCTATGGGCCCAACCAACGCATGAGCTTAAGCGGCCCGATTGAAGTTAAAAATCTGCTACCTATTTTTCCCTTTTCCCCTCACGTGCGTATAGAACCGGTCGTCTCCTTCAAGCAGTTCATTATGTAGTTGCGATTTTTCTGCAGAAATCTCCCCACTTCGCTCGTAGCTCTCTTGCCTACATAAGATCTGGACGAGGAGTCCTTCTCCCTCAGATACATTCAAATTTTGTTTTCTGTTCACACTCTCTCCCTCTCACTATTGCAGATCCACCCACCATCCAACTCCATCATTTTCACCCCAAATCTTCTTATTTACCTTGGCCAAGCAGCAACCCCGCCATTCACTGCCTTAATCGACGACAACATGCCATCAAATAACTCTCCCATGTTCGAAAACCAGCCACCGCCGATGGTTCACATCAATCGTAACCTCTCGAGTCACCGCCGTCTTGGGAAGCAATCACTGAGCCATTCGAGGAGCACGCAACTATCAACCCGACATGACGAGACCACCGGCGACAGCCCCGCGTTCAAACGGCACCCCACCGGGAGACGCGTAAATCACCCCGAGAGCCGTTCGAGCCACCACAATCTCAGCCGCGCCCCGTCGATGACAAAGAACCGAGATCGAGCAGCTCCCACCGCTGAACGTCATCTCTAAACAGAGTCCGCGAAGCACCCACAGGCCACACCAGTCCGGCCAACCACCTCCGTCCACGCCAATGCCCTCCACTGCAATAAGCCCAACGGCACCCGCATTGCAGAGAGCCGCCAACGCCGGTAGTTCGCCCTTCGCGAGTCTATCGCGAACTGGAGCCACCGGAATCGTCCCTGCCGGGAGGCACCGCTCTAGCCCGACGGAACCGCCATCAATTGTCCGTCCATCAGCCCCCTCAGTCGCCCCCTCGCAAGCTTACGCCGTCGCCGTTCGAATCGCCGCCGTCCTTCGGCCATTGTTACCGTCGATAGCGAGTACTCCTTGCCGGCATCCCGCAATCGCTAGTGACCGAGATTTGATTTCGGGATTTAAAGAGTTGAGTGAGTAAGGAAGAAAGCGAATTTGTTCAGGGATTGGATTTTTGGTGTTGATTGTTTGATTTGTAGAGAAGAAGGATTGGGGATCTAAATGCTACGAAAGTAGAAAAATAGGAAAATGAAAGAAAGGGAGAAGAAGATACGGGAAAATGGAGAGAGAAAGGGGAAAAGGAAAAAAAAAAAGAGAAAATAAAAAGAAAAAGGGTTTTGGGCTTGGTGTGTGTATTGGGCCCTTTACATAAATTAAATTTTTGGGCTTAGAGATTTGCAAATGGACCAAATAAATGGGTGGGCTGAAATTAAAAGGTTTTGTAATGGACATCGAAAGGAGCTTCGACCGTAAAAAATCCGATCAGTGCCTCCTTGCTTGTAAATTCTCGAAGTGCTGTAAATCTCCAAACCCTCTTTTAAATCGTACGTTTGGATCTTTAGGGATAAATTAGATAAATTTCCCGAGTAATGAGATAATTTATTTATGTAAAATATCTCGCTTAAATTTTAGGTTTCGAGGCGTCGACCATTCGAATCTACCGTGAGCATTTTAATATTTGTCAATTCCGAACAGGTGAGTTTTATTTGAAATTGCTAGGCAGTAAATCGTTGCCTTATGTGTGGTATGATCAATGTATGCATGTGAACCATGTAGCCTTCGATGTGAGCTATACCGGCTGTCGAAGGGTTATCCCCATAGCTATATATCGTACCCGTGGGGTAATCTCCTTTTTACGCCTGTAAGACTAGGGCAGTGCTCGGTCGGAGGCATGAGACTAGGGCTGTGCTCGGTCGACGATATGTACCCTGTTGTGAGACCAGGGTAGTGCTCGGCTGACGGTGGTTTTACTCATACTGGCTGGACACTCGTTGTAAGACCAGAAGGCTAGGGCCGTGGCTTTCGATATATAGTCAACAGTAGTTTATGCGTAGGTGTGCTCATGAGTCTTGATTATTGATATTATTGGTGGGAGATGAGATAGATAATGATTTGTATACATGATGTACTATTTTATATTATGATCATCATTTATTGCATAGTGGTGAGCACAACGTTTTCCATATGTGCTCACTCCCACCTGAAATTAACATTTCAGGTTGAGCAGGGCAGACATGACGACGGGAAGGAGCGAGTGGTGGTCGGTATTTATGACCGGATTATTATTTGTTGCTTCCGTTATTTATGAACTGATTATTGATGTTGTTATTTTATGACTTGGGCCTTATGAAACTCTGAGAATTTATGATTAATGAGAATAATGTTGGGGAGATGCCCCGTGGATACTGTGATGATTTTGAAAACTAGGTTTGGGTGATGGATGATTTGGGATTATAATATCCCATTCAGTAGTTAATAAAAGTAATTATTCTAAGTTTGAACTAATTACTTTTATTAATAAAGCTCCTTCCTAATTCCGAGCCAGTTATTAAGTTATTCAGTTAAAAATTCGACTTTAAGTCGAAAGTATTCTCGGTTCAATTTTATTAAGTAATCGAGCCAGTTCAGTAATTAATTAATTTCGGTCTGTTTATTTTTATAAATGGATTTATAAGACGGGATTAATTAATATAAGATGACGAATAACCGAAATTGAGTATATTTTGATTAATCGTTTAAGATAAGTAGTGAACTGAACCCAAGTATGTTCGGTCATGAGTTGAGTCTTAATTAAGTAATAGTCGAGCCTGAGTACTAAATACTTTGAATTTTTCATAAGTGTTCAAGTCA
Organism: Striga asiatica; assembly: GCA_008636005.1. Taxonomy (NCBI): domain Eukaryota; kingdom Viridiplantae; phylum Streptophyta; class Magnoliopsida; order Lamiales; family Orobanchaceae; genus Striga; species Striga asiatica. Next base: position 42,331 of record BKCP01005616.1, on the reverse strand, counting down.
TCAAGATAAGATTATAGTATCGAGCCTTAGCACAATTTGAGACAAGTTAAGTCTTGAAGTAAGGTTAAGTATCCATGAACATTTAAGTTATAAATGTTCAAAGAAGTGAGAAAATTTATTTAGATATTATAGTCTATTTAAATTATTTTAAGAGAAATCGAAATTTGTAGAATTTTTGGTTTTTATGGAAATCGTTCGGTTTAAGTCTGAATGTGGTTCCGTAAATGTTAGAATATTTCAAAATCATTATATTAGCTTCTAAAAAGCAATATGTTCAGTAAATTGAAGGAAAAACCAGGAGTAAAAGATTTAAATTTTAGAATTTTCAGTTTTATGGTAAATGTTCGTTTTAACTCCGAATTGAGTTCCGTAAATTTTATTATTCTTGTTTTTTCTTAGCATGTTCTAAGACCATATATGAGCATTAATTTTCATAAAAAGATTTTTAAGAGTCAGCCATTTTGAAAGAAAATGCATAAGAAATAAAAAGGATGATTTTTATTATTTTTATTATTTTTTTTCTAATGATTTTTATATGATGAATGGGGACATTTTTTCAATAATGGAATCCATTCCATCAGATTAAGCACGAAATTTTGGTCATCAATTGGTGAGGATGAGATGAGAAAATCACAACAAAGTTTTGCTAAGTCTTTTAGTTAGCATTTTTTTTCAACAATTGGTGAGAATTTTATTACACTTTGGTGGACTAAGTTTTATCTATCAAAAGCTCATTCATGGCTATAAATAGAGGCATTTCAATCAGATTTTATTATCAAGTATCTTCTCAAATCATCATAGTTTCATCAAAAAGATAGAAAGAGAGAAAAATAAAAATAAAAATAGTAGAGTTTTAATTTTCGAAGAAATCAAGGAGCAACTTTAGATTTTCAAGCAAGAAGGAGGTAAGATGCTACCTTTTTAACATGTTTAGTAGATTATATTAAGTGTTTAATAATGTGTTTATATAACTTAGATATTAAAGTTTTATATGAGTATAAGCATGCCAGAAGATAAGTTATTTCCAGCTCATATATATGTCATATGTGTTCAGTTATGATGATATTTTTACCTAGCTATAAAAAATCTGGATATATATGCTTCCTATGGTTATTTCTTGTGTAAAATAGGAGTACATAGGATCAAGAATCAAGTCATTTAGTTTAGTATAACTCAAGATATGAATTTTTAAAGTTTATCATGCAAGCAGAATTTTATGTACTTGTTTCCAGCATCAACTTTAAACTTGAATAAGTCGAGATATATGTACGATAAAATTATGAATATTTTATGACATATCTAGTTATGAGTTAAGAATATGAATGTTAAATTTCATAATTTAAAGATGAGAAATGAAGGAGTTAAGATAATAAGATGGCATATATGTAAAGATGAGTATATATGCCAGAATATTCATTATATGATCAAATTGTTAAAGTGAGATTTTTATGAATAATTCTCATATGAGTGATGAACAATTTGAAAAAGTTTTTTTTTAATATGTTGAGTTTACAATTTTTATAAAGATTGTTTCAAATCTCACATATTAAGATCATAATTTAGTATTATGATTAAAAGTTGTATTGTATGAGTATTAAGTTGAAATATTTAGTACCATACAAGTTAAGATGAGTTCATTATTTATAAATCATGAATATGATGTTGGTAAAAGTTAAGCATGTTTTGAGTTTAAATACTCAATCAAGTACAATGTGAAATTTAGTTATTTTCACACTCGAGTTATTTAAGTGACATGCAAGTATAAGCCAATATCTATGATTTTGAAGACATGATTCATAATAGACCTTGCGTAAAAGTTCAAGAAAAAGTTAAGTCAAGTATTAACTTGAGCAATAGCATGTCTATTAAATTTCTATAAGATTTGGATAAGTTAAGAATCCTAGTATCTTATTGAGTATACGAGCATAGTACTTAGTATATTTGTTTATATTTTATGTAACTTGCAGATACAATTACCCAGTACAACACTTATCGTTTTTCAAATGCTTTCAAAGAAGAAAGGTGGGGACCCGGAGTGGGTATCACATTGAGTACGATATTGATGTCATATAGGATGAGAAGGCATTCAGTTGTCTCAGAGTATATCCTGAGTTCTAATTTATACGCTTGGGATGAAAAGGCATTCAGTTGTCCCAGACTATATCCTAAGTTCTGATGGAGGCCCCAAGTTGCCTAAGAAATATCCATCAGAGTGTGCACACGTATCCCATCAAGATATCGGAAGAGAAGAGAAAAGTTTAAGTTTCATTACCAGAACTGATTTCTGGTTACCGATTATATATCGGTTTATGATTATCTTTATTCAGTACTCATCCCCATAAGTTTATTTTTAGGTAACAGGTCGAAGAGGAGGTGTGAGTGGAGCAGTGCTGGTGTGGATCGTGGATTCAGATTATGACAAGTTTTTATATGGACATTTAAAACAGTCTGTATAATTAATCACGTTTTCAAGTATTTCCGCTATGCACATTAAGACTTGAATTTGCATTTTAATAAATTTAAGGTTTTAAGTTTTTACCATTCAGAAGTATGAATATGGTACATTTAAATGCAAAGTTTAAATAAATCTGTTTTCTTTATGTCTAAAAAAGTATTAGACAAAAGTTTAAAGATAAACAGATTTTAAGAGAAGATGAGTTTGAGTAGCATCCCGAGTTAGTCGCAAAAGATTTCGAAAGATTTATAAGTATTTTTGAAGTAAAAGTTGCGAAAAAGTTACTCTGATAAGCGGGGTGTTACAGGGATGAACCCTTTTATGGGAGTTGATGATGTTATGATATTATTGTGGTGATTGGTATTTATGAGGTTGACCAGGATTTTTGAATGAGTAACGCCATAATTATTTGGAATTGAGTTTCAAAAATTAAATTGATTTTTCTAAAAGGCCGCGGATTTTTCGTTAAATCAATATGGGGCGTTATATTGATCTAACTCTGATATCTGTAATTAAGCTCATGGTACCTAGAGCTCTATCCTGCTTAAGAAATTTTTCAGTAAGAAGCATAAATTGGAGTTCACACCAACACAAAACATCCCAAATAGTTTAGTTATAACAAAACATAAGCGATTCAAATATCCAGCCATCGAGCCTACGCAGACTTTTCACTATCCTCAGTTTCATCATCCTCTGAACCTTCATCGGACCCTGCTTCAGTGTCTTCTTTTATCTCAATCTCCTCCTCTTCATCTGACTTAACCTCTTCCTCTTGCTGATCTGCAGCATCAAAACCTTCACCCTCTACGACCTTTTCTTTACCTTTGGCAAAAGCTTCAGTGTCCTTCCCTTTCGCCTTTGGTCCCTTCTGACTCCCTTTTGCTTGCTCCCCCTTACTGTTATTGTCCTTCTTTTTTTTCTCCCTTTTTCGATTTAGGTGGCAAAGGACCACGTGCTTTCAGCGCACCAAGGACTTCCTTGTAGTACTTGCGTTGGTCTCCCAACTTCTTCTTAAGAGATTCTTGAACTGCCACTTGCTGGGTGAGAAAGGCACAAAGGCGAGCAGAAACTTCAGAGGCCTTAACTAAGGATGGAAGACGAGAAGTAGACTTAGCAGCAGCAAGAGAAAGCGGTTTAATGGATGAAGAGAGCATATCATCAACTCGTGAATCCATCTTAACCCCAGGCTTGACCAAAATTGCATAAATGGTAAATGGAAATGGAAGCAGTTTATTTTGGGAATATCAGCAAAGGAAACAACATTCTCAAAAATTATCGATCCCAAGTCAAATGGGACACAACTAAGAACGCGAGAAATGACCCTAGCTTGAGTAGGTGTTACAAACTGCTTGTGCATTGTTGGAGTCCAGTTCAATGAACCAATCTTTTGTAACGCATTTGTAACACCCTGCCTGTAGCGCCCCGTTCGATTTATAGAATTTTTCGGAATATTCTATTTATCGAATACTCTTTATAAGATTATATTTATTATATCAGTCGCGTTGTCGACTTAAATTTTATGTGGAAGTACTCGATCGTTTTATTTTAAAGCGTTCGTCGTTCGGCGATTTCAGTTTAATCACGTAATTCGAATCTAAGCCGTTCGTTTATGGATTTTCTAAATATTTTTGGCATTATTAATGGTATCATTTATTTTATTTAATTGCCTAAGTGAAATAATTGTTTGATTATATATATATATATATTATTATTATTATTGTGTGTAAAATAAATATATATATATCGCCGGATTTATTTATTAAATCTTTTTCCGAGCGTCGCTATACGACCGGATTAAATAAACCGAGAACCGGTTAGCCGTTTTTGGGTTATCGAAATTATATTTCTCGACTTAATGGAATTATTCGACACCCGATTATTAGTCCTTATAAGCCTAACTATTCTCGACCCAATCTTATTTCTAATATTTGGCCCAATTTAGTTGTATTATTTTCGGCCCAAACGAATTTGATTTGTGGCCCTTTTCAAACTCTTAACTATTTTTCGGCTCTCTAGACTATTTTTTTCTCGATCCAATTTGGACATCTAGTAACCCACCGAAGGCAAGAGCCGCTCCTTTAACCCTCTCCCGTTGGTTTTTTCTATGACTGAACTTCGCTTCACTTCGTTGGGTCCAACTCAGAAATTTCACGACAAAGGGATCGAGCACATGTATTTAGCCCTAAGCTCCCTAGTCTAAATCTGCACAAGCTCATCAGCCGACCCTCATCTCTTTCTCTGGCATTTTCACACGTTTACAGATTGGAGAAATTCCTTTTCTCTCAGCCAAAATCAGATCGAAAATCGCACTCTTCTTCTCGCGAACTTTGACCACCATAACCGCGATCCACGAGCAGGCCGTCGACGTCCATTCTCCACCGTCATCGCCGTCGCGAGTTCCACGCCTTTCGACCGGCTACCTTCTATTCCTGTCGACGACAATAGCAGCGATCTTCTGGCGAGACGAGTTCGTTCGCTGCTGGAATCAAATCGCCGTCGCAATCGCACGTGGTTGAGAGATTCCCGATGATGCTGCGCAGTGATTTTAGGCGGCGAGGACCAGCCTTTTCACGACCAGCCCGGCGAGTCGATCTCTAATCGGCCGGCGATTAGGGCTCCTCAAACTTAAAGCCGCGCCGACCACCTTCCAACGAGCTTCACCACCGTCCAGTAACCATCATCCAGCCACGTCGAGTTTTCGGCGGACTCGACCAGCGTCCGATGAACCAGGCCTCCAGTGATTTCGGGCATCGATTTCTGTCGGGCCTCTTCTGCTCGCGAGCCCCGACCACCGACCGGCGATTTCGAGCTCTCGACGATCGAGTCCACCCCGAGCTTTTCCGGCAACGAGCAGTAGCCGCTCGAGGCTCTTATCGAGTAGCCGTCAGTTTTATTTCTGAGCAGCAGCAGTCTCGATCGTGTTAGAAAACAAGCAGCGGGGACTTTTCCGACGAACAATAGCCCTTTCGGGCCCCGGACAAGGAGAGAAGCGGGTAGATCCTTTGCCGAGCGCCTCCTTTGCGACTTTGTTTCTAAATCCCAAAAATAGGTAATTTGGCTAAGATCCTGTTACCTTAAAATTGGCTGAATTTATGTGTTTAGTATGCCTAAGTTTCAGTTCCAATTTGGGAGTTGAAAGTATGTTGAGGTTCTGTGAATTTAGAGCATGAGTGATCAAGTTATGCTTTGTTTTTCGAACATGCTACTGAGACTTGTTATTGATTGATCCCATGCTGGAAATTATGTTGAATACTGGTAAGGCAAAACACTCGGACCGGCTTGAAAATGATTCGCCTTCCTCTTCTTCGCCGGTAGAACGCCGCGCACCTACACAGAACTCTCACACCGGAGCGGTTTTCAGGTGAAGAGCCTCCGATGCTTAAGTCAGTACGTGTTTGTTCAATTCTCCAAAGTAAAGAATGGATAAATCGTAAGTCACAAGAAAAGACCCACTCCTGTATATATAGGAGTGAGGTACCTGCCCTAGGAGCTGCCCGGATTTTGGTGAGCTGTCCTACCCGCGCTGCCCGTCCGTACACACAAGTGTGCGTGTGTCAGAGATGTCAGAGGTGGACATCGCCACTATTGCTCTGCACCAATGCACTCTCGCCACATGTCCCTCTGAGTGGAAGGAGATTATTCTTCTGCACATGCCGTTATGATCTTCTAACGCCACCCACGCGCTTCTCGCGTTCTAACCACGCTCTCGACTGCTCTTCACCTGTTGGGTACTCGATCTGATCGAGCCCCCTATCGCTAGGTCGATCCTCGACCAGTTCTGCTATTTTGCTTGATCTCTTCCCTTTTGGTCGATCTTCGACCAATGCGGTTTTCTCCACTTCGAGCTTGCCCGACCGCTGTGGCAAACCGGTCCATTGCTCAACTATATAATATCCCATATCATCTAGTCCCCCCCCCCACTCTGGTCGAGTCTAAATGACTCGATCTAAGAGTGAATTCAGGCTGTCTTCTCCGTTCTATCACCCTCTCGATCTCCTGCTTACATCTGATCTCCTCTCCCTATATTTTCCGTCGAGGCGCCACCATTCTTCGACCACGTGATCAATTTTATGGTGCGCTTTAATTGTCTTTCATTTCCCTTTATTACTAGCGTGCTTTCCGCCTGCCATATGTCCTTTCCATTCAGTAACTTTAATCATCGTGCCTCCTCGCGATTTGTGCCGCTTCGCTATCTGTGCATCTTTAATTTTTTCCCACCGTTGGATCTCCTTTTATCTAACGGTCATCTCCTTTAACTCTTCACTTTATTCATCTGCCCTCTTATAAATATGGTACTTCGCATTTTTCGACTTTTTCTCACCTTTGCAAATCTTAAACTCCCTTGTGCCTTGATTTCTTTCTCTGCAAATTGTTCGTTCCTGCTCTCGGCGTCTTTTCTTCAAAAAATTTCCGGAACCGCTCTTTGCTGCAACTATAAGTAAGTCTTCTATGCCTTAGTTTTGTGTTCGCGTGCATTTATTTTGTCGATTTTTGGTTTTTTCCTTGTTGCTTCTTCTTTTCCCCGAGACCTTCTCATTTCATCTGTGAAAAGACCCCCTTTCTTCACCTTTCGAAACCCTAACTTTTCTTCTTCCCTCTCAATGTACTTTCCAGGTTCCGTCGATTCTAACACGCAAAGCCATCACTCTGGTGAAGATGAGACCGCCGCGTTATCATTACCCACTCATCGGCCTATCCCTCACTCGCCTTCCTGCTCTGTCGAGGAAATCTACAATCCCACTCCTATCAGCGTCTTGCCCCCTTCCGATTGTACCACATCTTCTCCTCCTCGCAAACCTACTCGTCTAATTGATGAATCAGACGAGGATGCCCTCGACCAAGTCCCCCTCAACCACCGTCGGCCGGCGTTTGGGGCTTCTGATGCCGCTGAGGCAGCCCTCGACACTGTTGAGGCAACCATGGGGAGGGACGAAGATGATATCCCTCTCTCTTAACACTCCGTTTTTTCAAAGGTTGTCTCCTCGAGTAACCCGAAGCGAAATGTAATCTGCTTTGAAACCTTCCAGCACTCCTTCTTTGCAAACCCGCTCCAGTCCTATTGCCACGCCTCCCAAGCCATCCAAGAAGAGAAGGCTAGTCAAAGCTTCTTCCTCTCATCAGACCTTCTCTCGTCCTCTCGTCGCCGGTTGGTTGGACACCAATGAAGTTGGTCACCCGGCTAAATGGGCTTTCGTGTCCCCTGGTCCCAAGGATACCTATGACTATCCCCCCAAGGGTTGCTATACGTTTTTCGAGATTCAGTTTAAGCTTAGTATTCGCTTTCCTCTATGCCAAGATTTGATCGATATCTACCAGTGGTTCGAACTGCCTTTGAACCAGCTTCCTCCTAATGCTATCCAGTTCATCACCATCTTCATCATCTTTTGTCATGTCCACCTGGGTCGGCTTGACCTTGACTTCTTTCACTATTGCTATGCCCCTTCGAAACAAACTCAAGGGCTCTACCTCAAAAGCCGTGCCGATGTTCACTTCATCTCCAACACTCCTACAAATGTCCCTAGGTGGAAAGATAAGTTCACCTTTGTCGAGCCTAGCCCTGCCTTTCTTTGAGAGCTAACTCCGTGGCTCAAGGAGCTCAAACGCGATAATGTGGCACCTTCTCAGAACGCCCTCTTCGACCAACGGATCGCTGTGTGGAACACTAAGCCCGTTTCGTCGAAAACTCTACTCGAGGATGATAACCTCCTATATTTCTGTGGTCTTCTCACTCATAAGTCACTTCCTTTTCCCTCTCAAAAAATATTCGATCTTATTCGAATTACAAACGATCCAGGTATTTGTATTTTTATTAAGTGTGACTGGCATTATCGTGCCGCTATATGATTTACCTGTTGTAGTTTTAATTTGTTCATGGTTTCTGGCAGAGATGCCTACTATCTCTGTGCCCAAGAGGAGTGTTTCTTTGAAAAGCAAGCAACCCGGCGAGGGGTCGAGCTCGAAACCTGCTGACTCAACCACCTCCCAAACCGCCCGTTCGACTTCAACGCCTCCAGAAGTGATCGTCGAGCAGCCTTCTTCGACCAACCCTCAAGCGAGCCAGCAACCCGAGCAGCCCGAGCAGTCGGAGCAGCTCAAGAAACCGGCATCTCCTTCGCCACGCTCACCTCAGCACGACCAGACCACCCCGATCATTCACATTCCTGCCTCTCCCGAGAAAGCTCTGCTCGAAGGAGGGTCAACTTAAGCGATCCCTTGCTGAGGGGGATGAAAGTATTAACAAGTGCCTTCGTGTCGAGGAGACCGCCCTCTCGATTACTACGCTCGACGGTTTGGGGTTCTCGCATTACCTCAGGGATGTTCTCCCTCCCGTCGACCATCCTACTAACCGCTATAACGACGGTCACACCCTTCGAGATCGAGACCATCGGCTTGCCCGCTGGCTGGCTCAGGTGACTTACTATAATTTGACACTTATCTATGTTACTCTACTTCCTCCCCTCATTAGTGCCCTAACACTTTCTTTTATGTGCCCTTGTAGGGAATGGTGGAGCTCGCGCCGCTGATCGAGCAGGCGTTAGCTATCTCGAGCCGTTCCATCCCAGTCATCGAGCGAAGCAATCTCCAGCTCGGCACTCGGTTGGATGAGATGGTTGTCAAGGCCAACGCTCTTCATGAAAGGCTGAAGGAGTCGACCGCCCAGAATAAGGTCCTCTCCGCCGAGAAGAAAACGCTCGAAGGGGCCCTGAAATCCTTCGAAGAGGCCCTCGCAGCCGAGCGAGCAGAGAAAGAAGCCCTCCTGGCTTCCCAAAAGGCTCTCGAGGCTGCACTGGAGGAGGAAAAGTCAGCTCGAGCACTTGAAAATGTCGCTTTTGAGCAGAGGGCGAAGCCCTTGGTCGACGAGGCTGCCCTTCGGGCTCGGCGAATGGTCTTCCACACGACCGCTGGTCAACGCTTCATCCAGAACTACCGCGAGCAAGTGGTGGCTGCCTTCAAGCAGTCACCACGTATCTAAAGGATGTGCAGGATTATGGCACCCACTACTTTGGGGCCATAATGCAACAGGCGGGGGTCCAAGTAGCCGAGGACGGGTTCGAGGAGTTCAACATGGAAACCATTTGGGATGCTATGCCCAAGGCTCCAGTCGGCTATCAGAGTGCCCTCGACCTGCCCGACGACCACGACTGGTGGTCAGGCCTGCTCGAGCTTGTCTTAAACCAAGACGACCTGCTGAGGCGTACCTTCAAGCTTCCTGACGGATATGTTCCCCCCCTCGCTCGCCAAAACTTATCTTCCGGTGGGACTGGGTCGACCTCTAGCTCGAGTCAGCCAATTGAGCCAGTGGGGTAGCAGCTCGAGCCGCCGCTAAAAAACATCCCCGATGGCCCCGATGCTAGTGCCGATCCAGATAATGCTGCCTCATGAAATTGTAGTTTTAAGTTTTGTTGAACTTTGTACTCCTTTTGCGCTAAATGAATATCATTCATGTTGAAGTTTTCGAATTTTTATTATTTCTCGTTATTTCTCGATTATTTGCCTATCGATGTATCACTGTATATGATGTTTTCGTTATCAAGCATGCACTATCGCTATGTCTCGATGTTGTTTTTGCCGATTTCTTTTTTAGGTCACGCCATTCATCCACCTAATTAGGCCTGATGAATTAATGAATCCTAACGATTGTAAACGCCTCCTGACACATGTCCACCCTCAAAAGGGGTGGTCGCTACATGCGACCATCCCGCCTCTCGGCCTTAATCATGATAGATTTTTTTGTCTTCGAGCCCATGTCCACCCTCAAAAGGGGTGGTCGTTAAATGCGACCATCCAGCCTCTCGGCCTTAGATATGATGGATTTTTTGTCTTCGAGCACATGTCCACCCTCAAAGGGGTGGTCGTTACATGCGACCATCCAGCCTCTCGGCCTTAATCATGATGGATTTTTGTCTTCGAGCACAGGTTCACCCTCAAAGGAGTGGTCGTTACATGCGACCATCCAGCTTCTCGGCCTTAATCATGATGGATTTTTTGTCTTCGAGCACATGTCCACCCTCAAAGGGGTGGTCGTTACATGCGACCATCCAGCCTCTCGGCCTTAGTCATGATGGATTTTTTGTCTTCGAGCACATGTCCACCCTCAAAGGGGTGGTCGTTACATGCGACCATCCATCCTCTCGGCCTTAATCATGCTGGATTTTTTGTCTTCGAGCACATGTCCACCCTCAAAGGGGTGGTCGTTACAAGCGACCATCCAGCCTCTCAGCCTCAATCATGATGGATTTTTTGTCTTCGAGCACATGTCCACCCTCAAAGGGGTGGTCGTTACATGCGACCATCCAGCCTCTCGGCCTTAATCATGATGGATTTTTTGTCTCGAGCACATGTCCACTCTCAAAGGGGTGGTCGTTACATGCGATCATCCAGCCTCTCGGCCTCAATCATGATGGATTATTCTTCGATCAGTCATTCAACATAGGCCACCACATATGCACAATAGAATTAAAACAATCAATTAGGCAAACTGTTGAAAATTGAAACGGAAATTTCCTTAATCAAAATTGAGAATTCAATTACATCATTGTTGTGAGAAGTTTCCAACAAGAGAAACAGGAAAAAGAAAAAGAAAGGGATAATTTTAAACATAATATTTCTTCAAGTTAGTCACATTCCATGACCTGGGGAGTGATCCTCCTTCAGCGTCCTTAAGTGAATATGCTCCTCCCGCATGAACCTTCTCGACCAAGTATGGTCCTTCCCAGTTGGGCTCGAGCTTACCCACATGCTTCAGCACGTCCACCCTTTTCCAAACCAGGTCACCCACCTGGAATCTCCTGACTTTCACCTTCCTGTCATGTGCTGCTCGCATCCTTTGCTTGTACGCCTCAACTCTGATCGAGGTCTGTTCGCGAAGTTTCTCAATCGTGTCGAGGGCGGCCATCATCTAGCTCTTATTCTGTTCTGGATCATATGCGCTCGATCACTGCGACTGGACCTAGATCTCGATCGGGAGTAACGCCTCCATACCATAAACCAGACTGAATGGTGTTTCTCCCGTGGTCGACCTTGGCGTTGTTCGATACGGAAGTGAGCTAGTCGACCCACGCGCCCGACGCCTTCTTCAGTCTCGTTTTTAGGCCATTCAGTATGATTATGTTCGTCACCTCAACCTGCCCGTTGGCTTGCGGATGAGCAACTGATGCAAAATGTTGCTCGATCTTCATGTCATCGCACCATGCTCGAATCCGCTTGCCATTAAATTGTGTCCCATTGTCGGATACTAACACCTTTGGGACGCCAAACCTGCAACAAATATTGTTATATAAAAATTGTGTGACTTTCTCCTCCGTAATCTTAGCCAACGGTTCGGCCTCCACCCATTTTGTAAAATAATCCACCGCCACAGTCAAGAACTTTCTCTGTCCAGTTCCTTGCGGCATCGGCCCCACCAGATCGACACCCCACTGCGCGAATGGGATAGGAGCGCTCATTGTAGTCATAGTCTCCACCGGTTGATGAATAAGTGGCCCATGTTTTTGGCACAGCAAACACTTCCTCACCATCATCCTCGCGTCCTCCTTCATGGTCGGCCAGAAATATCCTGCCCTTAAAATTTTCGCCACCAAGGACCCTGCCTTGCTGTGATCGCTGCAACATCCCTCGTGGGTCTCCTTCAATACGTATCGACCGTCTTCTCGTGTAAAACATCTCAAGTGAGGTCCGGCATACGACCTTTTATACAACACCCATTCGTGCACGAAAAACCTCCTTAGCACTTTCGCCCCTCCTTCTCTCAACTCTTTCAGCATCGAGGCTCTCCAATCGTTAACCTCTTCTATTTTCGCCACCTCATACTCGACCACACTCTTCTCCATGTGTAGCAAAGTAACACTTCTGCTCTTACAGTCGACCAGATTCTGCGCGATCTTGGATAACAGGTTTGCTCGACCGTTCTCTCCACGGGGTATTTGCACCAGTTCGAACGAGCTAAACTCTCCACGCAACCTCTTCATTTCTTCCACGTACCGTTGCATCCTCTCCTTCTTCACCTCAAAATCCTCCTGGAACTGGCCCACTACCAGTTGGGAATCAGAATATACTTGAACTCTGCGAGCTCCACCCGCCATGGCTAATTGCATTCCTTTAATGACTGCCTCGTACTCTGCCTCATTGTTCGACACCTTGTACCCGACTCTGACTGCAAACTCCAAATTATCTCCTTTGGGCGAAATTAAAACAATGCCCAAACCTCCCCCGACTCTCGAGATCGAGCCGTCAACAAACATTTGCCAAACACCCTCTGCCTCCTCCTCTACTTTCGTACCTTCTTGTATGAAATCAGCCAACGCTTGCGCCTTAATCGCTCTCCTTGGTTCATATGCTATCGTATATTCGCTCAATTCGACCGCTCATTTGACTAGTCGACCCGATACAGAAGGTCGACCTAAAGTTTCTCCCAGCGGCATATTCGTTCTCACCTTCACCTTATGCCCCAGAAAATACGGCCGCAACTTCCTCACCATTACCACCATTGCTAAAGCACACTTCTCGATCTCCGAATATATCCTCTCCGCACCCTGCATCACCTTGCTTACGTAATAGATTGGAAATTGCACCGTGCCCTCTTCCCGTAATAGAACCGAGCTTACCGCCATTTCTCCGATCGATATGCATAGCACTAGTTCCTCCCCCAGAACCGGCTTAGCCAATAGAGGCAGATTGGCTAACACCTTCTGTAATTCCTCGAATGACCTCTGGGCCTCCTCCGTCCACTGGAATTTCGAGCTCTTTCTCAGTGTTCGAAATAGAGGACCACTCTTCTCCGCCACCTTAGATATGAAACGGCTCAGGCCCGCAATCCTACCCGTCAGGATCTGTACTTCCTTCACTTTCGTGGGCGGTTTCATCTCGATCACCGCCCTTACCTTCTCCGGGTTGACCTCGATCCCCCTCTTTGTCACCATATACCCCAGGAACTTTCCCGATTTCACCCCAAAAGAACACTGAGCGGGATTCAGTTTCATGCCATACCTCCGCAAAGTCACGAACGTCTCCTTTAAGTCATTCACATGATCGACCTCCGCCTTACTGTTTACCAACATATCATCAACGTACACCTCCATATTCCTTCCCAGCTGCTCCTTGAAAATTTTATCGACCAACCGTTGATATGTCGCACCCGCATTCCACAAGCCAAAAGGCATCACCACATAACAATAAGTGCCCCTGCTCGTAACAAAACTCACCCTCTTCCTATCATCCCGAGCCAAAGGGATCTGGTGGTATCCCTGGGATGCATCCATAAGACTGAGCAATTCACACCCCGCGGTGGAATCGACTAGCTGGTCGATCCTGGGTAATGGAGACATATCTTTCGGGCACGCCTTGTTTAAGTCAAGAAAATCAATGCACATCCTCCACTTTCCCCCGGACTTAGACACCATCACCGTGTTCGACAACCACTCGGAGAACTGGATCTCCTTAACATGACCCGCCTTCAATAACTTTTCAACGTCCTGCTCGATCACCTTGTCCATCTCTGCACCATGATGTCTCCTCTTCTGTTTCACCGGCCTCACCGTTAGATCAATATTCAAACGATGTTCGATCACCTCCACCTTTATCCCCGTTAACTCCTCAGCCGTATATGCAAAAACATCCGCGAACTCCCTGATCAACCCGATCAATCTCGACCTTAGGGGCTCCCCGATCTCCTTTTCCATCCTAAACGTCTTCTCCTCGCATCCTTCTATTGTAATAATTTTTACCGGAGTAGAATCGAAAGATTCAAACACTGGGTCGTATCTCAAGGAAGGTCAGCCGGATTATTCGTACGGATATTCAATCACACCAAAAAGCAAATAAAATCCTAAACACTCTAATTCAATGGTTTTGGTTTTCAATTATCAACTACTAATTCTCAAACAGTGCGAATAAACAATTAACAAAACTTAAAACGAATTTCTTCTACGTACGAAGGCTAGGGAATCGGGGATGATTATACTCTAAACAAATTCGAACACCAAGCGAAAATCGTTCGGCTAAATGGTTCAATCAACCTACACATCTAGAGATTATTCCTCAATAACTTCTCGTAACAAGAGGAAAAATATAGACGGCAAATTAAACCAATCAATTAACACGTAGGCAATACAATTACGAACAAGCCTACTCTAGTCGAGCCTGAATCTACCGACTTCTCCCCTTTCGGTTCTACAAGTCGATTAATTAGATCAGAATGGTGATCAAGCATCCAACCCTAGGTTTAAATCAACTCGAAAAGATTGAACAAATTTCACAGGTAAAATAAGCACGCGAGTACGAGTAATCACCCCCTATCCCTAGCTTAAGAATTTAGCCTCTCATGCCAAGATGAACACAAGACATAGTATAAAGTAAATACTCCAAACTCATCATCAAAGTGAGAAGGAAACTTACGATAAATAAAAGTCAGGTGTTCAAGCACAATCTAAATTCACGATCACAATCTTTGGGTGTCACTCCCAAAAATCTCAAATTAAGCAGAGATAAAAGAGAACAATGTTTTCGTCTCCAAAAACAAGAAAAAATGAAAAGTGCCGAATAATCCCTGAAAACCCTTGCTCGATCCTATTTTGTAGCGATCGGATTAAACTTTCAAAAGACGTTCAAAATATCAGGTGCCGCGGAGCGAGGCTTCACCGCGGCGCGAGGCGGGCCTTCACCGCGGCGCGAGACGGGGGTTCACCGCGGCGCGAGGCAGAAGCACGGCGCGGCAGACACACTCACCGCGGCGCGAAGTGGGTGTGATGAAGATCGCGTGTCCAGATTGCCGATAAGCCACAAACCAGTGCCTTGAATCGCCGATAGGTGTCTCGAGGTTTGCACAACCGCACCCCTTGAAACGATAAAATTGCAAAAGAAATCAAGAAGAAATCTAAGGCAAAGTGTTTGAACAAAAGTTCGGTTTTTCTATTAATTTCTGAATTATTATTTTGAATGACAATGGGGCATATTTATAGATGCCAAACTAAGTCTATTCCTAATCTAAAAAGAACTCCTAATGCTTGGAAATAAATAAAGTCCTAAGGAAGTAAATCACTAATTAAAGCAATAAAATATTAAAGTCCTAAACAATCTAGAAATCATAATGGAATAAGGAAACCAAATAACTAAGGGATCTTGGAAAGCCTTAACTTGCACTCCAAGTAGGGAAGAATAATCTAGAGAAGTTTCAACTCAAAAGACTCCTAGAAGCCTCGTTTTCTTGCTGGTCAAGTTGTCCCCGCGCGCTGCCCCTGGCAGGCCTGCGCCCGCGCGCGCGTGCTGCCCGTGCCCGCCCTATTCGCGGCCCGCCAGTGCTCGCGCCTACCCGCGCGTGGCCCTGCACGCCTTCCATTTTCTTCGAGCCATCTGGTGCTTTAGCCATCCCCACCAGGTTTCACTCCTTCGATAAGCATCCCGAAACCTCCGATGGTACGTCCGTTTGAGGCGTGGTCTCGTCCGTGCACGTCTACGCCAATGCGCGTGTTCGCGCCCTTCCTTGTACCTTGCATCTCGCACCTCGCATGTGCTCGACCCATAGTGTGATGCTCGTGTTGGACCTACTCGCACGTTGATCCGCTGTGCCTTTGATCTTTTCGCATTCGGCCATGCTATTGTCGACCTCCTACGCCGTGGCGCACGTCGGCACCCTCGTATACGAGCTCGTGCACGTCTCCTAGGCCATGCAAGCCTTGTTTCAGCCCTTTGCTCGGCCTTCTCGGATAGCATCGGCCTTCGGCCCTTCTCATCTTTGGGGGTCAAACCCCACATCCGCATCATTCTCGCCCCCTTTAAGAATGTCCTTGTCCTCAAGGACTCGTCATCATCCATCAACCAAGTTACTTCCTTCTCAAGATTCACCTCGACCACTACGTGCGCAACTTCTTCCTCGACCTCGACGGAGTATACGTCGGGGTATACATCGTAGATAGGCGGGCCTAAATAGTCGGTTGTAACTCTCTCATCCATGAACACGTCGTCGAACGAAGGTGGGTCCTCGAACTCGATTCGATCGACCATGGACTTGGTGACCTCGTCTTCAACATAGCCCGTGCAATCGAAGGGGAATATGGTCTTCTCGTCACGGTCCGAGTCGACCACATCTTGTACTTCGACCATGTACTTGGCCTTCTGCTCGAGTTGTTCGACCACAATTTCGGGTTCGCCTTTAAAGTATCCCAGAAACTCCAGCAAAAAAAGGGGCTCCCCTTGCTCGATCTCAGCTTGCTCGAGATCTCCTTTGGCCTGATCGTACCCGTAAGGTGATGGTCGAGCTTCACGTGGGCGTGGTCGATCATCGTGTGATGGTGGTCGAGCATCGTTCGGGATTGGTCGATGCGCAACCCTTAAGCACTCGTCGAGCCGGTGGCTCTCGAATTCCTTCTCCTGTTCGTACTCGGCGCGGTGCTGCTGGTGCTCCTCAAACTTTTCGTCGACCTGACCTTCTTCTTTGTCGAACTCGCCTGGTACGCGGTCGGGCGCTCCAACCAACCCGTGCATCTCGAATTGTTGTTGCTCGGCCGTGCCCGCGTATGCGCTTGCCTCCTCGACGATGAAGATTTAGCCGCCTCCATGCCAATCTTGCTCAATACTCTTGAGACCAACCTCCTTGGTCCCGCCGTCTTTGCTTGCCTTTAATGTGACCCGGTGCTCTCCCGCGTCGAACTTCATGACCCCCGTTCGGTAGTTGGTGGTTACCTCGCCTAGCCCCTCGAGCCATTGCACTCCCAGCACAACGTCGGGTCCAACCAAGGGTAGCGCATAGAGATCGGCTTTGATGGTGACTCCTTGAAATTTGATCGGCACCCCGTGATAAGACTCAGTGCATCTTAGCCGTTCGCCATTGGCTACTCGAACCTCGAATGGCTCTACCTTCGTCGTTGGCAACTTCAACTTTTGAGACAGTGTGGCGTTGATGAAGTTGTGTGACGATCCATTGTCTACTAGCACGACTACACGGCGGTCCTTGACACATGCTGGTAGCCGCATCGTCCTCGGTCCTCGGGTGCCTGCCATTGCGTGCATTAAGATCTCGGCTTTCTCCTCGAGTACCTCAACCTCGACCTTGCTCTCTAGGTGCTCCTCAATCTCGGACTCTTCCTCATCTGAGTCGATGACGTCGATCACAAAAACCTGCTTGCATCGATGGCCTGGTGTGAACTTCTCTTCACATTTAAAATAGAGCCCCTTCTCACGTCGGCGCCTCATCTCCTCGAGCGACAACCTCTTGACCTCCGGGACTGGTGGTTGAGACCTATCGGGTGGTCGGCCGCTTGGAATCATATTGCTCACATCCGATTGTGCGCCCGCGGTAGTGTTGCTTGGGCCCGTGCGTCGCGTGTCGGGGTAGTGAGCGTCCGCCCGTCCCCTTCGCGTGGTCGCTAGATGGTCCTCGCGGCGTCGGGCTACCTCCATAGCCGCATGCATGGTCTCAGGTCGCTCTAATCGCACCTCAGCGGCTAGGTCGTACTTCAGGCCACCTATGAATGCGCCAACTAGTGCGGTCTCGGGCCAATCTCTTACGCGACATGCTAATTGCTCGAATTCCTTTAAATAATCTCGCAAGCTTCCTGTCTGCCTTATTCGAGTTAGCGCCTCGTCATAGTTGTGGTAGTCGGATGTTCCAAATCGCGTAAGTAATTCGCGTTCGAAGTCGTTCCACCTAATGACTCGCTGTCGGTTGCGGTAGACGCTCATGAGCCATTGCCACCAGACATTAGCCTCGCTATCTAGATAATAGGCCGCATATCGCACGCGGTCATTGGCCTCGGTCTCGTTGAGCTCAAAGTATTGCACGGCCTCGGGATCGGTGCCGGTGAAGGTGGATAGCGTGAGCCTCAGTTTGTCGAGCCTTGGGCGGTCGTGCATGTTGGACGCTTGCGACCGCTGATCGAAGTCCTCCTCGTGCTCGCGCTCATCGGGCCTAGGCTCCTCCTCCTCGTGTCGATCGCGCCTTGGCCGCCGTGGACGTGATCACGCAAAGCGTTGAAAGCCGCGCGCCATCTCCTCGAATCCCCGGTTCACGGTTTCCATTAGATCCCGAACCGTGGACTTGGTCGTGTCGATGTCTTCGCTCATACTTCGGACTTGAGCGTCAAGATTATCAATCTTGTCCTTCATCTCTTTGTTGGCCATAGCTTTCTTTTCTTGCTTTCGTTCTTTGCTTCGAGGACTCGTCTTGAAGATGTTTTTTGGACTCGTTTTGAAGATTTTTGATTTTTGATTTTTTTTTTGATAGGGGGAACGAAAATAAAGAAGAAGAAAAAGAAAGGGAGTGGGGTAGGAAAAGACACACGATCTAGATACTCTCAATGAAAGCACCAATGATGAAGATCGCGTGTCCCGACTGCCGATAAGCCACAAACCAGTGCCTTGAATCGCCGATAGATGTCTCGAGGTTTGCACAACCGCACTCCTTGAAACGATAAAATTGCAAAAGAAATCAAGAAGAAATCTAAGGCAAAGTGTTTGAACAAAAGTTCGGTTTTTCTATTAATTTCTGAATTATTATTTTGAATGACAATAAGGCATATTTATAGATGCCAAACTAAGTCTATTCCTAATCTAAAAAGAACTCCTAATGCTTGGAAATAAATAAAGTCCTAAGGAACTAAATCACTAATTAAAGCAATAAAATATTAAAGTCCTAAACAATCTAGAAATCATAATGGAATAAGGAAACCAAATAACTAAGGGATCTTGGAAAGCCTTGACTTGCACTCCAAGTAGGGAAGAATAATCTAGAGAAGTTTCAACTCAAAAGACTCCTAGAAGCCTCGGTTTCTTGCTGGTCAAGTTGTCCCCGCGCGCTGCCCCTGGCAGGCCTGCGCCCGCGCGCACGTGCTGCCCATTGCCCGTGCTGGCGCTGCTGCCCTGCGCCCGTGCGCACGATACTGCCCTGCGCCCACGCGCGTTGATGAAGGATCGTGTGTTACGTCTAGCTCGACTTGCTCGAAACCCGCTCCGACGCCTTGGTCCCTTCGCAATAAGTTGCTAATACGCGCGCCGACGCCTTCGTACTTCGCGATAGGTGTGACGAAACTCGGATGTTGGTCCTATTTCTATCACTGTGAAGAAACTCGGATGTTGGTCCTATTCCATTCACGAACTCTATGTAAACTCACAGGAGAAAACACACGAGAACTTTGAACACAATGTTCGACTCTTTTCTATTCACTCATCAACATATTCGAAATTATGAGAGTACATGGGTATTTATAGATCCCCAAAATAATTCTAATCCTAGTCTAAATAGAACTTCTAATGCAAGTAAATAAATAAATCCTAAGGCAACTAAATATCT
Source organism: Striga asiatica (assembly GCA_008636005.1). Taxonomy (NCBI): domain Eukaryota; kingdom Viridiplantae; phylum Streptophyta; class Magnoliopsida; order Lamiales; family Orobanchaceae; genus Striga; species Striga asiatica. Next base: position 22,595 of record BKCP01005616.1, on the reverse strand, counting down.
AGGGAATATGGACTTACCAAACAATTAAAAGACTAATAGGAAACTAATAGGCACGTGCCCTTTATTTGGATTCCTAACCAAACTATGACTCCTAACTAAGCTAAGTAAATCATGTCCATATCCCTTGCTTGTTCAGCAAGTCTTCGCGCGCCCCAAACCCTAGCAGTGTCGCGCGCCGCCTTGCCATGCCCAATCCTCCTCGTGCGCGGTAACGCGCGCGCGCGCCTCCCACGCGTCTCCTTTGTCGCGCGCTACGTGACCTTGCCCCTCACTCTGCGCTTACCGATCCCTCGCGCGAGTGTTCCGCACTCCCGCTCGCACGGCCTTACTTCCTCGCTCGTCCATCGCGTTGGTCGCGTCCCAGCCACGTGCGTGTGTGTCGCGCACGACCACTTCATCGCCCTCGTCGACCCACTCGACCAACGCCTCACGCGTGGCTTCCGTCCACTCGCACCCACCTATCGGGCCCATCGCCTCGACCCAATCCACTCGCGTGTCCGCTCCATCGCAGCCACGTCCCGTGCATGCTGTCCACCCTACATCCTCCCCTCGTGCATCATTGGCCTTCACCCGCATTCGTCGTGCGCGTCGCTCTCTTGCGCACGCCTTGCACCAATCACCCACCTTCTCGGGCACGATCGCCTCACTCTCGTCGTCGGCCCATGCCTCGTGCTCGTGCGCACTACTCGTCGCGCACCTCTTCTTCACCCGGCCTAGGCTCGCATGCCTCGCGGCTCAGTTGCCGCGTCCCGTCAGTACACGCGCCTTAGTGCGTGCGCACACCCTCCTAGCCCATGCCCGAGCCCTTTCTCGTCTAACCTCTCGCCATCTCTTGAGGCCATCGTGGTTCTCGTCCTCGGGTTCGCCAGGGTCAATGACCACATCCGCATCATTCCCGCCCTCTTCGAGAATTTCCTTGTCCTCAAGGATAAAGTAATTGATCTCGTCAAGTTCCTCGGGCTCTTCTCCTGGGTCCTCGGTTAGCAGCCTAATTCGCTTGTGGGCTCGTCCAAATGTCATAGTGCCCTTCTTGTAGTTGGTCGTGATAGATCCCAATGTCTCAAGCCATTGAACTCCAAGTACTATGTCTGGTCCCGTCAAAGGTAAGGCATAAAGATCAGCCTTTAAGTCAAATCCTTGCGCAAATATGGGAACTCCTTTGTATAGCTCGGAACTCCTTAGTTCATCTCCGTTGGCAACCTTCACTCCAAACTGCTTTATGTTCGTCACTGGCGTCTTTAATCCTTTGGACAGCTCCTTGTGTATGAAGTTCAGCGTTAAACCGCTGTCCACTAGCACTTCAAGCTCTTCGCCTTGTACTATTGCAGTGAACCGTATCATCCTTGGACCTCTCTCGGCATCCCTTTTCTTGCTGTTGATCACATGTAGCAAGGTCTCCTTTCGCTCCACATGTTCGTACTCCTCACGTTCCGGCTCTTCCTCATCAAACTCCAGCAAGAATACTTGCTTTCCAGCACATCTATGGCCCGGTGTGAACTTCTCATTGCAAGTGAAGAATAAGCCTCTCTCACGCCTTCGCTGGATCTCCTCGATCGTAAGCCGTTGCATATGGCTCGTGGTTCGCGTGCCATCTTCGGTTGGCTTGGACTCGACCCGTGTGGGCGTCTCGTCGGTCGCGGTACTTGTGCGCCGCTGGTCCGTGCGTCCCTCATCCTTGCTGTGGCCTTGCGCATCGCGACCAAATGGTCGTCGCGTAGCCGTGCTGACTCTATTGCCGCCCGAGTTGTACGCGGCCTATCCAATCGCACCTCAGCCGCTAGCTCGGCCTTAAGTCCTCCAATGAATGCGCCTACCAATGCGCTCTCGGGCCAATCTCGCACCCAACTTGCAATGCGCTCAAACTCTTTTTGGTAGTCTAGGAGGCTACCGTTTTGACAAATCCGGGAGAGCGCCTCGTCATAGTCGTAGTAGTCACTCGTGCCAAATCGTGTGACCAACTCCTTCTCGAAATCTCTCCACCGAATTTCCTCGCCCTTGGTCTTGTACACATGTGACATCCATTGCCACCATGTGTTCGCTTCACCATCGAGATGATAAGCGGCGATCTTGACTTGCTCGGACTTGTGCACCTTGTTGATCTCGAAAAATTGCATGGCTCAATTTAACCAAGCGTCCGGAGCTGTCCCCGTAAACGTAAGTATCGTGAGCTTTGGTCGTGCATAGCCTCGGTCGTCGTGGTGGTGCATCGCGCGTGATGCGCGGGTCCTCCGTGATTGTCCGTCGTCGTCGTTGTGGTCGGTCCCGGGGCTGCTCGATGCCGCGGTCGATCGCGAGGTGTGGCTCCTTCGCGGTCGGCGTGTCATGCGCGTGAGTTGCCCGGCTAGATCATGCACCATGAGCTCGAGTTTAGCGAAATTCTCATTAACAAGGTGTTGGCCATTGCCGATGGACTTCACACTCTCCTCCAAGGCTTCGATCCTCTCCTTATGTGTCATCATGACTCGACTTTCTTTTTTTTTTCTTTTTGATACTCTCGAAAAAACTTCGAAACAAAAGAAAATAGAATGGGGAAGAAAAAGTTCAACCCAACACACGATCAATCACTCTCAATGAAAGCACCAATGATGAAGGATCGTGTGTTACGTCTAGCTCGACTTGCTCGAAACCCGCGCCGACGCCTTGGTCCCTTCGCAATAAGTTGCTAATACGCGGGTCCTCCGTGATTGTCCGTCATCGTCGTCGTGGTCGGTCCCGGGGCTACTCGATGCCGCGGTCGATCGCGAGGTGTGGCTCCTTCGCGGTCGGCGTGTCATGTGCGTGAGTTGCCCGGCTAGATCATGCACCATGAGCTCGAGTTTAGCGAAATTCTCATTGACAAGGTGTTGGCCATTGCCGATGGACTTCACACTCTCCTCCAAGGCTTCGATCCTCTCTTTATGTGTCATCATGACTCGACTTTCTTTTTTTTTTTTTGATACTCTCAAAAAAACTTCAAAACAAAAGAAAATAGAATGGGGAAGAAAAAGTATGAAGGCGTCGGCGCGCGTATTAGCAACTTATTGCGAAGGGACCAAGGCGTCGACGCGGGTTTCGAGCAAGTCGAGCTAGACGTAACACACGATCCTTCATCACGCCTCCCACGCATCTCCCTTGTCGCGCGCTGCGTGACCTTGCCCCTCACTCTGCGCGTACCGATCCCTCGCGCGAGTGCCCCGCACTCCCGCTCGCACGGCCTTACTTCCTCGCTCGTCCATCGCGTTGGTCGCGTCCCAGCCACGTGCGCGTGTGTCGCGCACGACCACTTCATCGCCCTCGTCGACCCACTCGACCAACGCCTCGCGCGTGGCTTCCGTCCACTCGCACCCGCCTATCGGGCCCATCGCCTCGACCCAATCCACTCGCGTGTCCGCTCCATCGCAGCCACGTCCCGTGCACGCTGTCCACCCTACATCCTCTCCTCGTGCATCATTAGCCTTCTCCCGCATTCATCGTGCGCGTCGCTCTCTTGCGCACGCCTTGCACCGATCACCCACCTTCCCGGGCACGATCGCCTCACTCTCGTTGTCGGCCCATGCCTCGTGCTCGTGCGCACTACTCGTCGCGCACCTCTTCTTCGCCCGGCCTAGGCTCGCACGCCTCGCGGCTCGATTGCCTGATGCGAATGTGGGTTTCGAGGTCCGAGGACGCCGAGGGCTGATGGCCGAGACGACCCGGGAAGGCTGGGAAAAGGGCCGAAACAAGGCTTGCATGGCCTAGGAGACGTGCACGAGCCCGTATACGAGGTTGCCGACGTGCGCCATGGCATAGGAGGTCGGCGTTAGCATGGCCGAACGCGAGAAGATCAAAGGTACAGCGGATCAACGTGCGAGTAGGTCGAACACGAGCATCGCACTATGGGTCGAGCACATGCGAGGTGCGAGATGCAAGGTGCAAGGAAGGGCGCAAACACGCGCATTGGCGTAGACGTGCACGGACGAGACCACGCCTCAAACGGACGTATCATCGGAGGTTTCGAGATGCTTATCGAGGGAGTGAAACATGGTGGGGATGGCTAAAGCACCAGGTGGCTCGAAGAAATGGAAGGCGCGCGAGTCAGGTGCCCAACGGATGCAGCCCGCGCACATGGGCGCGCTGGCAGCGCACTGGCGCGCTGGGGCGTGCAGGGCCACGCATGCGCGCGGGCGCAGGGAAGCAGCGCCAGCACGGGCACTGAGCAGCACGCGCGCGCGGGCGCAGGCCTGCCAGGGGCAGCACGCGGGGACAACTTGGCCAGCAAGAAACCGAGGCTTCTAGGAGTCTTTTGGGCCAAAACTTCTCTAGATTATTCTTCCCTACTTGGAGTGCAAGTCAAGGCTTTCCAAAATCCCTTAGTTATTTGGTTTCCTTATTCCATTATGATTTCTAGATTGTTTAGGACTTTAATATTTTATTGCTTTAATTAGTGATTTAGTTCCTTAGGACTTTATTTATTTCCAAACATTAGGAGTTCTTCTTAGATTAGGAATAGACTAGTTTGGCATCTATAAATAGGGCCTAATGTCAATCGAAATAATCAATTCAGAAATTAATAGAAAAACCGAACTTTTGTTCAAACACTTTGCCTTAGATATCTTTTCGATTTCTTTTGCAATTTTATCGTTTCAAGGGGTGTAGTTGTGCAAACCTCTAGACACCTATCTGCGATTCAAGGCACTTGTTTGTGGTTTATCGGCAATCGGGACACGCGATCTTCATCATTGGTGCTTTCATTGAGAGTATCTAGATCGTGTGTCTTTTCCTACCCCATTCCCTTTCTTTTTCTTCTTCTTTATTTTCGTTCCCCGCTATCAAAAAAACAAAAAATCAAAAATCAAAAATAAAAAATTTTCAAAACGAGTCCACGAAGCAAACAGAGAAAACAAGAGAAGAAAGCCATGGCCAACAAGGAGATGAAGGACAAGATCGACAACTTAGACGCTCAAGTCCGAAGCATGAGCAAAGCCATGGACACCTTTGGTGAGGGACTCGAGACGACCAAGACAACGGTTCGTGATCTAATGGAAACCGTGGACCGAGGGTTCGAGGAGATGGCGCGCGGCTTCCAACGATACGCACGGTCACCTCCACGACAACCAAGGTGCGATCGACCCGAAGAGGAGGAGCATTGACCCGATGAGCACGAGCGCGAGGAGGACTTCGAACAGCGGTCGCAAGCGTCCAACGTGCACGACCGCCCGAGGCTTGAAAAACCGAGGCTCACACTGTCCACCTTCACCGGCACCGATCCCGAGGCTTGGCTCAACCGAGCCGTGCAGTACTTCGAGCTCAACGAAACCGAGGGGAACGACCGCGTGCGATATGCGGCCTATTACTTAGATGGCGAGGCCAACGTATGGTGGCAATGGCTCACGAGCGTCTACCGCAACCGACAGCGAGTCATTGGGTGGAACGACTTCGAACGCGAATTACTTACGCGATTCGGAACATCCAACTACCACAACTATGACGAGGCGCTTACACGAATAAGGCAGACAGGCAGCTTGCGAGATTATTTGAAGGAATTCGAGCGATTAGCATGTCGAGTGCGAGATTGGCCCGAGACTGCACTAGTTGGCGCATTCATAGGCGGCCTGAAGTACGACCTAGCCGCTGAGGTGCGATTAGAGCGACCTGGGACCATGCATGCGGCTATGGAGGTAGCCCAACGCCGCGAGGACCATCTAGCGGCCACGCGAAGGGGACGGGCGGACGCTCACTACCCCGACACGCGACGCGCGGGCTCAAGCAACACTACCGCTGGCGCACAACCGAATGCGAGCAATATGATTCCGAGCAGCCGACTGCCCGATAGCTCTCGACCACCAGTCCCGGAGGTCAAGAGGTTATCGCTCGAGGAGATGAGGCGCTGACGTGAGAAGGGGCTCTGTTTTAAATGTGAAGAGAAGTTCGCACCGGGCCATCGATGCAAGCAGGTTTTTGTGATCGACGTCATCGACTCGGATGAGGAAGAGTCCGCGATTGAGGAGCACCTAGAGAGAAAGGTCGAGGCTGAGGTACTCGAGGAGAAAGCCGAGATCTCAATGCACGCAATGGCAGGCACCCGAGGACCGAGGACGATGCGGCTACCAGCATGTGCCAAGGACCGCCGTGTAGTCGTGCTAGTAGACAACGGATCGTCACACAACTTCATCAACGCCACACTGTCTCAAAAGTTGAAGTTGCCAACGACGAAGGTAGAGCCATTTGAGGTTCGAGTAGCCAATGGCGAACGGCTAAGGTGCACCGAGTCTTATCACGGAGTGCCGATCAAATTTCAAGGAGTAGCTATCAAAGCCGATCTCTATGCGCTACCCTTGGTTGGACCCGACGTTGTGCTAGGAGTGCAATGGCTCGAGGGGCTAGGCGAGGTGACCACCAATTACCGAACGGGGGTCATGAAGTTCGACGCGGGAGATCACCGGGTCACATTAAAGGCAAGCAAGGACGGTGGGACCAAGGAGGTTGGTCTCAAGAGTATTGAGCAGGATTGGCATGGAGATGGCCAAATCTTCATTGTCGAGGAGGCAAGCACATACGCGGGCACGGCTGAGCAACAACAATCTGAGATGCACGAGTTGGTTAGAGTGCCCAACCGCGTACTAGGCGAGTTCGACAAAGAAGAAGGCCGGGCCGATGAAAAGTATGAGGAGCACCAGCAGCGCCGCGTCGAGTACGAACAGGAGAAGGAACTCGAGAGCCACCGGCTCGACGAGTGCTTAAGGGTTGCACATCGACCAATCCCGAACGATGCTCGACCACCATCGCACGATGATCGACCACACCCACGTGAAGCTCGACCATCACCTTACGGGTACGATCAGGCCAAAGGAGAGCTCGAGCAAGCTGAGATCGAGCAAGGGGAGCCCATTTTCCCGCTGGAGTTTTCGGGATACTTTAAAAGCGAACCCAAAAGTGTGGTCGAACAACTCGAGCAGAAGGCCAAGGGCATGGTCGAAGTACAGGATGTGGTCGACGTGAACCATGACGAGGAGACCATATTCCCATTCGATTGCACGAGTTATGTTGAAGACGAGGTCACCAAGTCCATGGACGAGCGAATCGAGTTCGAGGACCCAACTTCGTTCGACGACGTGTTCATGGACGAGAGAGTTACGATCGACTACTTAGGCCCGCCTATCTACGATGAATACCCCGATGAATACTTCGTCGAGGTCGAGGTTGAGGGAGCCAAGGTGGTCGAAGCTCCAAGGCTCGAGGAGGTTTCGGACGTGGCCAAGATAGCCGGGATCAATAGAATCGAGAAAACAAAAGAAGAGGTTGATGTGATCGAGGAGGACGACGAGCCCCGAAGGGAGATACTTGATGAGTCCTTGAGGACAAGGACAAACTTTAAGGGGGCCGGAATGATGCGAATGTGGGTTTCGAGGTCCGAGGATGCCGAGGGCCGATGGCCAAGACGACTCGAGAAGGCTGGGAAAAGGGCCGAAACAAGGCTTGCATGGCCTAGGAGACGTGCACGAGCCCGTATACGAGGGTGCCGACGTGCGCCATGGCATAGGAGGTCGGCGTTAGCATGGCCGAACGCGAGAAGATCAAAGGTACAGCGGATCAACGTGCGAGTAGGTCCAACACGAGCATCGCATTATGGGTCGAGCACATGCGAGGTGCGAGATGCAAGGTGCAAGGAAGGGCGCAAACACGCGCATTGGCGTAGACGTGCACGGACGAGACCACGCCTCAAACGGACGTATCATCGGAGGTTTCAGGATGCTTATCGAGGGAGGGAAACATGGTGGGGATGGCTAAAGCACCAGGTGGCTCGAAGAAATGGAAGGCGCGCGAGTCGGGTGCCTAACGGATGCAGCCCGCGCAGGACGGGTCGCGCGCAGGCGCAGCACTGGGCAGCAGCGCGCGGGCAGCACGCGTGATGAAGATCGCGTGTCCCGATTGCCGATAAGCCACAAACTCGTGCCTTGAATCGCCGATAGGTGCCTCGTAGGTTCACACAACCGCGCCCCTTCGAAACGATAAAATTGCAAAAGAAATCTAGAAGAAATCTAAGACAAAGTGTTTGAACAAAAGTTCGGTTTTTTCATTAATTTCTTGATGATTATTTCGAACGACAAAGGGCTTATTTATAGGTGCCAAACTAAGTCTATTCCTAATCTAAGAAGAACTCCTAATGCTTGGAAATAAATAAAGTCCTAAGGAACTAAATCACTAATTAAAGCAATAAAATATTAAAGTCTTAAACAATCTAGAAATCATAGCAGAATAAGGAAACCAATTATCTAAGGGATCTTGGGAAGTCTTGACTTGCACTCCAAGCCCCAAACATCCCAACTCTAATCTCGCCACCTCACGCCCCGACCGCCCGCGCGCCTTGCCTTAGTCCTCGAGGACTAAGGTCGCGTCGCCCCTCAGCGCGCGTGCCTGCCCGTTACGCGATTCGTTTGCGCACGCGTCCTCGGCGAACTCTTCGGGCGCGTCCTCGGCACCTGCCGCGCCACTGCTTCCCGTCACGCACTGGCCCATCGTATCCGTCGCGGGCGCGTCATTCCTCCTCGCGGCGTCACTTTGCTCGCGCACCAGTCGCGCGCTTCCACCCGCCGGACCCTCTTTGCTCGCCTCGCATGTCTCACACGCGATGGCCTATGTTTCCCCCGTCTGCCGCGCTAGCCTCTTGCGCGCGTGATAGGCCCGGCTCGAGGCATTCTTGAGCTGCCTAGCCACATCCGCATCATTCCCGTCCCCTTCAAGCGCTTCCCTGTCCTCAAGGATGAAATCAGGGAACTGTTCGCGCATCTCATCTACATCCTCCCACGTAGCCTCCTCCGATGGCAATTCTTCCCACTCAACTAACACCTCCCAACGGTAGCGCCCCGCCTTCCTTACTTGGCGATATTCGATCGCACGACTAGGCCTCACAATGGCCCGCCCATCCGTTGCCGTCGCGGGAAGCTCTTCGCACCACTTGTGCGCCTCTCCTAGACTTCTTTTGAGCTGCGAGACGTGTATGACTGGATGGATGTGCGAACTCTCCGGTAACTCTAGGCGATAAGCTACTTGACCTATGCGCTTCAAAAATTTGGTACGGCCCGTAATAGCGTACCCCGAGCTTCGTCGCAGCCCTTTGTGCCGTCGTTCGCTGCCTAAAGGGCCGCAGCTTCAAGTAGACATACTCGCCTGGCTCAAAACTCTCTTCGCGCCTTTTGCCGTCATGAAAGGTTTTCATGCGGTTAATCGACCCCTCGAGAGTTCTCTTCAGTTCTTGTAACATTAAGTCTCTCTCCTCAAGTTCTCGCCCCACTTCATCATTGATAGCAACTCCTTCCGAATAATTTACGAGTGTAGGTGGTTTGCGCCCGTACACCAACTCGAATGGTGTAGCCTTGGTCGACTCGTGGTAAGTGGTGTTGTACCAATACTCGGCCATGGTAGAAAGCTTTCCCACTTCTTCGGAAATTGGTGCACATAGCACCGTAAGTATTGCTCTAGCGTGCGGTTGGTTACCTCGGTTTGGCCATCCGTCTGCGGGTGATAGGCAGAACTCATTGAGAGCTTGGTCCCTTGGAGCTTAAAGAACTCAGACCAAAAGCTACTCATAAAAATCCGGTCACGATCAGAGACAATCGAGCGTTGTACCCCATGCAATTTCATGACGTACTCAATGAAAAGCTTAGCGATAGACTTTGCCGTGTAGGGATGCGTGATTGGTACGAAGTGTGCGTACTTCGTCAGTCGATCGACCAAGACCATGACCCCATTGAACCCATTAGAGATAGGCAGCGCCTCGATGAAGTCCATGGTGATGTCCTCCCAAATATTCTCGGGCACGGGTAAAGGCTGCAATAGACCACTTAGTCGTCGTGCGTCAACCTTAGTGCGCTGGCACTCGTCGCAATGCGCGACATACTCCCGAACTGCGCCTTGCTGCCCTGGCCAAAAGAAGGTATTGGCAATTCTCATCCAAGTACGATAGAATCCTGAGTGCCCGCCGATCTTAGAGTCGTGGAAGTGTTGCAAAATTCGCTCGCGGAGTTGCTCACTATCCGGGACAAACACTCGGCCTCGATGTAGCACGAGACCATTATGCAACTCGTAGTCGGCCACGGTCGCATCTCCTGCCTCTATAGCTCGCAGTAAGTCTTGACATTGGGTGTCGCCTTCTTGCGCCCTCCTTATCTCCTCCCATATCGCCCATGTTGGCCCGGTTATGGCTTCGAGCTCAGCAACGTCCGTCCGTCTCGACAGGGCGTCGGCCACAGCGTTTTGTCGACCCGGCCTGTACACTATCTCGAAGTCGAAGCCCATAAGCTTTGAGACAAACTTTTATTGTTCGGGCGTTACGATCCTTTGCTCGAGTAAGTGTTTGAGCGGTTGTTGATCGGTCACGATCCGAAAGCGTCGCCCTAAGAGGTAGGGCCTCCAGCATCGTACCGCCTCGACGACTGCGAGCATCTCCTTCACATACACGGACAATCCTTGTCAGATCGTGCCAAGTGCCTTGCTAAGGAAGGCCAAGGGACGTTCTTCCTGGACTAGCACCGCACCAATGCCCACATCACTCGCGTCCGTGTGCACTTCAAACAACACCTCGAACCTTGGCATGGCTAGAACAGGCGTCGATGTCATTGCGCCCTTAAGTTTCTCGAATGCAGCCTCACTCGCCATGGTCCACTTGAATCCGCCCTTCTTGGTCATCTCGGTTAATGGTTTGGCAATGGACCCATAGTCCTTCACGAACTTCCGGTAGTAACCTGTGAGCTCTAGGAAACCCCTTAACTGCATCAAACTGGTTGGTTTCGGCTAATCGACCATAGCCTCAATTTTCCTTGGGTCGACCTTCACACCTTCATGTGAAATAAAGTGACCAAGGTATTCGACCATCTCTTGTCCAAACGAGCACTTGGACGGCTTGATGTAGAACGAGTTAGCCTCCAAGATCTTAAGTACCACACGTAAGTGCCCTATGTGCTCGTCCCACGTCTTTGAGTAGACTAGAATGTCATCGAAGAATACCAAGATGAATTTGCGCAGATGGTCCTTAAAGATGGAATTCATAGCAAACTGGAAGGTGGATGGGGCGTTGCATAGCCCAAATGGCATCACCAAATACTCGTAGTGTCCTTGGTGTGTACGAAAGGCCGTCTTTGGGATATCAGCCTTGTGAAGCCGGATCTGATGGTACCCGGCCCTTAAGTCGAGCTTAGAGAAATAACGGGATCCACCTAGCTCGTCGAGCATGTCGTCGACACTTGGTATAGGAAATCGATCTTTAATGGTTGCGGCATTCAGTGCGCGATAGTCGGTGCAAAACCTCCACGTGCCATCTTTTTTTTTGGCAAGTAGCACCGGTGACGAGAATGGACTTGAGCTATGTTGAATGAGCCCGAACTCAAGCATCTCACCAACTTGCCTCTCTATTTCGGTCTTTTGGAAGTGCGCATACCGGTATGGATGGACGTGTATCGCATGCTGCTCATTGACCAAGGGTATTCGATGGTCAAACTCCCGATGCGGCGGCAAGCCCTTAGGCTCCCCTAGGACTTGCTTAAACTCCTCGAGTAATGTGCGCACCTCGCTTTGATGTATGTCGGGCTCGGTTGTAGTTGTGCTCGCGTCTTCGACCGCGACGGCGAAAATTTGGCCACCCCCGCGCCAAACTCTCTCTATGCTCTTGAGACCAACCTCCTTGGTCCCACTAACTTCACTAGCCTTTAAGGTGACTTGCTGTTCTCCCGCCTTGAACTTCATGACACCAGTTTTGTAGTTGGTGGTCACTTCTCCTAAACCTTCGAGCCATTGGACTCCTAACACCATATCGGGTCCAACCAGGGGCAATGCGTAGAGATCGGCCTTGATGGTGACTCCTTGGAACTTGATTGGCACCTTGCGATAGGACTCGGTGCACCTTAACCGTTCACCATTGGCTACTCGAACTTCGAATGGCTCGATCGTGGTGGTGGACAAATTTAGCTTTTGGGACAGCGTGGTGTTGATGAAATTATGGGATGACCCATTGTCGACGAGTACGACCACACGGCGGTCCTTGACCCATGCCGGTAGCCGCAACGTCCGCGGCCCTCGGGTACCGGCCATGGCGTGCATCGAGATTTCAGCTTCGTCCTCGAGCACTTCAGTTCGAACTCCGCTCTCCTCAGCCTCGGGTTCTTCCTCATCATCGGAGTCAGTGACATCGATCAAAAACGCCTGCTTGCATCGGTGGCCCGGCGTGAATTTTTCTTCGCATTCGAAGCACAGGCCTTGCTCGCGTCGGCGCCTCATCTCTTCGAGCGACAGACGCTTGACTTCCGGGATAGGTGGTTGAGCGTTACTTGGTGGCCGTATGCTGGGTGCGATATTCGTCGTGCGCCGTGGCTCGGGAAAGCGTGCGTCCGCCCGTCCCCTTTGTGTAGCAGCGAGATGATCGTCGCGACGTCGGGCGATCTCCATGGCCGCATGCATTGTCTCGGGCCGCTCCAATCGAACCTCAGCGGCTAGATCATACTTAAGGCCGCCAATAAATACCCCGACTAACGCAGCCTCGGGCCAGTCCCTGACATGACATGCCAACTTTTCGAACTCCTTCATGTATTCGCGCAAGCTGCCGGTTTGGCGTAGTTATGGTAGTTGGAGGTCCCGAAACGCGTGAGTAACTCGCGCTCGAAATCGCCCCACCTCATGACTCGCTGCCGTTTGCGGTATACATTCGTGAGCCATTGCCACCACACGTTGGCCTCGCCATCAAGATAATAGGCCGCGTATCAAACACGGTCACTGGCCTCAGTCTCGTTGAGCTCAAAGTATTGCACGGCCCGGTTGAGCCATGCCTCGAGATCGGTGCCGGTGAAGGTGAATAGTTTGAGTCGCGGTTTGTCGAGCCTCGGGCGGTCATGTGCGTTAGACGCCTGTGACCGTTGATCGAAGTCTTCCTCGTATTCGAGCTCACCGGGCCTATGTCCCTCCTTTTCGGGTCGATCGCGCCTTGGCTGCCGTGGAGGTGACCGCGCAAAGCATTGGAAGCCGCGCGCCATCTCCTCGAATCCCCGATTCACGGTTTCCATTAGATCCCAAACCGTGGACTTGGTCGTGTCGATGTCCTCGCTCATACTTCGGACTTGAGCGTCAAGATTACCAATCTTGTCCTTCATCTCCTTGTTGGCCATGGCTTTCTTCTCTTGTTTTCTCTCTTTGCTTCGTGGACTCGTTCTGAAGATTTTTGATTTTTTGATTTTTCTTTTATGAAGATCGCGTGTCCCGATTGCCGATAAGCCACAAACTCGTGCCTTGAATCGCCGATAGGTGCCTCGTAGGTTCACACAACCGCGCCCCTTCGAAACGATAAAATTGCAAAAGAAATCTAGAAGAAATCTAAGGCAAAGTGTTTGAACAAAAGTTCGGTTTTTCTATTAATTTCTTGATGATTATTTCGAACGACAAAGGGCCTATTTAGAGGTGCCAAACTAAGTCTATTCCTAATCTAAGAAGAACTCCTAATGCTTGGAAATAAATAAAGTCCTAAGGAACTAAATCACTAATTAAAGCAATAAAATATTAAAGTCCTAAACAATCTAGAAATCATAGCAGAATAAGGAAACCAATTATCTAAGGGATCTTGGGAAGTCTTGACTTGCACTCCAAGCCCCAAACATCCCAACTCTAATCTCGCCGCCTCACGCCCCGACCGCCCGCGCGCCTTGCCTTAGTCCTCGAGGACTAAGGTCGCGTCGCCCCTCAGCGCGCGTGCCTGCCCGTTACGCGCATCGCTCGCGCACGCGTCCTCGGCGAACTCTTGGGGCGCGTCCTCGGCACCTGCCACGCCACTGCTTCCCGTCACGCACTGGCCCATCGTATCCGTCGCAGGCGCGTCATTCCTCCTCGCGGCGTCACTTTTCTCGCGCACCAGTCGCGCGCTTCCACCCGCCGGACCCTCTTTGCTCGCCTCGCATGTCTCACACGCGATGGCCTGTGTTTCCCCCGTCTGCTGCGCTAGCCTCTTGCGCGCGTGATAGGCCCGGCTCGAGGCATTCTTGAGCTGCCTAGCCACATCCGCATAAACGCGTGATGAAGAATCGCGTGTTCCCGACTCGTGACCTAGCCTCGGACGAATTTGGCAAGGACATCCGTCCGAGCTGTCTCACCTATCGCGAGAAGATAAGGAGATTAACCTCCGAGTCGTCCGCACCCTCGCCGAAGGCGTCTTGCTCGAGCTATGCGGTGGAACGCCCTTCTCGTGACAAGGGTTTTGCACTAAATCTCAAAATAAATCTAACACAAGAATTTGAACGCAAGGTTCGACTTTTTCATTATTTTCTGCATGATCATTTCGAATGACAATGGGCATATTTATAGATGCCAAACTAAGTCTAATCCTAGTCTAAGAAGAACTCCTAATGCATGGAAATAAATAAAGTCCTAAGGAAACTAGATATCTAATAAATAAAGACTTACCATACTACTAAGATACTATTAGGCACATGCCTTTTATTCCAAATCCTAACCAAACTATTATTCCTAATTATGCTAAGTAATTCATGTGCCAATCCCCTTTGCTTGATCGGCAAGAAAATCGCGCACCCAAACCCTAGCCATCCGAGTCGCGCCGCCTCGCCACGCCTATTCCTCCTCGAGCGCGGTAACGCGCGCGCGCACCTTCCATGCGTTGCCCTTATCGCGCGCCTTCCACCCTCGCCATTTGGCACGCGCGTGCTCGCCCCTCGCGAGAGTTCCCTGCACGTCCACTCGCTTGGTTTCGCTTCCTCGATCGCTCATCGCACTGATCGCGTCCCAGCCACGTGCGCGTGTGTCGCACACGACTACTTTGTCGCCCCACTCGACCAGCGTCTCGCGCGTGTCTTTGGTCGTCTCGCGCGTAGATCGCGCGTTGGTTCCCACCACTCGTTCGTAGCCGGTCGCGGCGTGCGCTAGCCACCCAACATCCTCCCCTCGCACACCACCCGTTTCCCTCATTTGCCCGCGGTTGATTCTCACACCGACCCCGTCTCGCTCACGGCTCCGCTGGTCGGGTTCTTCGCGCCCTCCTCCATTCTCGCGCTTGCGCCGCTTGTGAGCCTCCCATCGCGAACCTCTCGTCGCGTCACTGTCGCGACCTTGCCTCGCGCTTCTTTTACCAGCGCACGTGGTCACGCGACTCCCGCGTGTCGCGTGCCTAGGCCTCGCGTGTTGTTCCCTCGTGCAGCCTTCGCGAGCCCACTTTGCACAGCCCCGGGGGTCGTCCCGAACTTTATCGCGCCACTTTTCATGACTCGAGTGCGGCTCTTCCTCGGGCTCGGATGGGTCGATGACCACATCCGCATCATTCCTCCTCCCTTCGAGTTTATCCTTGTCCTCAAGGATAATGAATTGAAGACTCTTTAACTTGACCGGCTCGGATCCCTCGTCAATTGTGCACAACTTGATTCGCTTCTTGTCTCGTTCAAACTCCATCGTGCCTTTCTTGAAATTCGCGGTTATGGACCCTAGCGTCTCCAACCATTGGGCCCCAAGCACCACCTCCGGTCCTTCTAGCTCTAGCGTATACAAGTCCACCCTTAGCTCTTCACCTTGTACACGTATTGGAACCTTTTGGTACAATTCCGAACTCCAAAGCTCCTCGCCATTTGAGACCTTAACCCCAAACGGTACAATTCCCGTCATGGGCACCTCAAGCTTTGCGGTGAAGTCTTGGTTGATGAAGTTAAGTGTTGACCCACTATCGACCATCCCATTGGCCCTTCGTCCCAAAATCTCGGCCTCAAACCTTAGCATTTTAGGCCCCTTCTTCTCCTTGACCATATGCATCAGTCGAGGGTTTAAATATAAGTTCCTCCCTTCATCGTGCTTTTCCTCGGTTTCGGGCTCGTCCGTCGTGATCTCTTCATCCTCGGAATCGATCACTTGGATCAAGTAGACCTGTTTGCAACGATGCCCGGAGTAAACCTCTCCTCACACTTGAAGCATAGACCTTTCTCTCGCCTTTTTTGTATCTCCTCATAGGTTAAATTCTTCACCTCGGTTGGTCGCGCCTTGAAGTTGGTAGGCGCTCCGCGACTCGCGTCTCAGTTGAAGTTGGTCTCGCTATGCGTTGCCCGCTGTGGCTCGGTGGGGCGGTTGTCATTGCGCCCGACCTTTCTCATCGCGACCAAGTGATCGTCACGTCTACGCGCGACCTCCATGGCTTCGCGCATCGTCGCGGGCCTCACTAACCGAACCTCCGCGGCTAGCTCGAACTTCAGTCCCCCTACGAATGCCCCGACAAGTGCTCCCCCGGGCCATCCGCGAACGCGACAAGCTATACGCTCGAACTCCCGTTGGTACTCGCGCAAGCTCCCCGCCTGCTTGATATGCGCGAGCGCCACATCGTAGTTGTGGTAGTCCGACGCACCAAACCTTGTGATGAGCTCCCTCTCAAAATTTTCCCACCGGATTTGCTCATTGCGGTTGTGGTAGATACTCGTGAGCCACTGCCACCAAACATTAGCCTCGCCGTCCAGGTAGTATGCTGCATACCTTACCCATTCGGCTCGAGCAATCTCATTGAGATGGAAATATTGCACGGCTCGGTTCAACCATGCGTCCGGGTCAGATCCATTGAAGATTGACAGTACGATCTTCGGCTTCTCGACTCTAGGTCGCCCTGCATTGGTCGAGGCATGAGATCGACGATCGAAGTCGTCCTCTCTTTCCTCGTACTCCGGTTGCTCGTGTTTGTACTCCCGTGATCGCGCCCTTGGTCGACCCTGTGGCGGCGGTTGCCGCACGACCTCATCGATCCTTTGGTTCATGGCGTCCATCATGGCTTGTTGTGAATTATGGATCGACCTTTCTAGGTGCGTGAGACTATTGGCCATGGATGTTTTGGTGGCCTCCAATCCTTCGCCTAGGCTCGTCATCTTCGCCTCTAAATCCACGAGCTTCTCTTTTGTTTCCTTGGCCATTTTTTTTTTAATTATTTTTTTTTAAAACACGAAAATTAAAGAAAGGGATGGGATAAAGAACACGCGATTGGTTCTCTCAATGAAAGCACCAATGATGAAGAATCGCGTGTTCCCGACTTGTGACCTAGCCTCGGACGTTGCGTGAACTCGGCCTTCGGCGAGGGTGCGGATGACTCGGAGGTTAATCTCCTTATCTTCTCGCGATAGTTGAGACAGCTCGGACGGATGTCCTTGCCAAACTCGTCTTGCTCGAGCTATGCGGTGGAACGCCCTTCTCGTGACAAGGGTTTTGCACTAAATCTCAAAAGAAATCTAACACAAGAATTTGAACACAAGGTTCGACTTTTTCATTATTTTCTGCATGATCATTTCGAATGACAATGGGCATATTTATAGATGCCAAACTAAGTCTAATCCTAGTCTAAGAAGAACTCCTAATGCATGGAAATAAATAAAGTCCTAAGGAAACTAGATATCTAATGAATAAAGACTTACCATACTACTAAGATACTATTAGGCACATGCCTTTTATTCCAAATCCTAACCAAACTATTATTTCTAATTATGCTAAGTAATTCATGTGCCAATCCCCTTTGCTTGATTGGTAAGACAATCGCGCACCCAAACCCTAGCCATCCGAGTCGCGCCGCCTCGCCACGCCTATTCCTCCTCGAGCGCGGTAATGCGCGCGCGCGCCTTCCATGCGTTGCCCTTATCGCGCGCCTTGCACCCTCGCCTTTTGGCCCGTGCGTGCTCGCCCCTCGCGAGAGTTCCCTGCACGTCCACTCGCTTGGTCTCGCTTCCTCCATCGCTCATCGCACTGATCGCGTCCCAGCCACGTGCGCGTGTGTCGTGCACGACTACTTCGTCGCCCCACTCGACCAGCGTCTCGCGCGTGTCTTTGGTCGTCTCGCGCGTAGATCGCGCGTTGGTTCCCACCACTCGTTCGTAGCCAGTCGCAGCGTGCGCTAGCCACCCAACATCCTCCCCTCGCACACCACCCGTTTCCCTCATTTGCCCGCGGTTGATTCTCACACTGACCCCGTCTCGCTCACGGCTCCGCTGGTCGGGTTCTTCGCGCCCTCCTCCATTCTCGCGCTTGCGCCGCTTGTGAGCCTCCCATCGCGAACCTCTCGTCGCGTCACTGTCGCGACCTTGCCTCGCGCTTCTTTTACCAGCGCACGTGGTCACGCGATTTTCGCGTGTCGCGTGCCTAGGCCTCGCGTGTTGTTCCCTCGTGCAGCCTTCGCGAGCCCACTTTGCACGGCCCCGGGGATCGTCCCAAACTTTATCGCGCCACTTTTCATGACTCGAGTGCGGCTCTTCCTCGGGCTCGGATGGGTCGATGACCACATCCGCATCAACGCGCGCGGGCGCAGGGCAACAGCATGCGCGCGGGCGCAGGGAAGCAGCGCCAGCACGGGCACTGGTGATGCGGATGTGGCTAGGCAGCTCAAGAATGCCTCGAGCCGGGCCTATCACGCGCGCAAGAGGCTAGCGCGGTAGACGAGGGAAACACAGGCCATCGCGTGTGAGACATGCGAGGCGAGCAAAGAGGGTCCGGCGGGTGGAAGCGCGCGACTGGTGCGCGAGCAAAGTGACGCCGCGAGGAGGAATGACGTGCCCACGACGGATACGATGGGCCAGTGCGTGACGGGAAGCAGTGGCGCGGCAGGTGCCGAGGACGCGCCCGAAGAGTTCGTCGAGGACGCGTGCGCGAGCGATGCGCGTAACGGGCAGGCACGCGCGCTGAGGGGCGACGCGACCTTAGTCCTCGAGGATTAAGGCAAGGCGCGGGTGGTCGGGGCGTGAGGCGGCGAGATTAGAGTTGGGATGTTTGGGGCTTGGAGTGCAAGTCAAGACTTCCCAAGATCCCTTAGATAATTGGTTTTCTTATTCTGCTATGATTTCTAGATTGTTTAGGACTTTAATATTTTATTGCTTTAATTAGTGATTTAGTTCCTTAGGACTTTATTTATTTCCAAGCATTAGGAGTTCTTCTTAGATTAGGAATAGACTTAGTTTGGCACCTATAAATAGGCCCCTTTGTCGTTCGAAATAATAATCAAGAAATTAATAGAAAAACCGAACTTTTGTTCAAACACTTTGCCTTAGATTTCTTCTAGATTTCTTTTGCAATTTTATCGTTTCAAAGGGGCGCGGTTGTGTGAACCTACGAGGCACCTATCGGTGATTCAAGGCACGAGTTTGTGGTTTATCGGCAATCGGGACACGCGATCTTCATCATTGGTGCTTTCATTGAGAGTATCTAGATCGTGTGTCTTTTTCTACCCCATTCCCTTTCCTTTTTCTTCTTCTTTATTTTCGTTCCCCTCCTATCAAAAAAAAAAAAGAAAAATCAAAAAATCAAAAATCTTCAAAACGAGTCCACGAAGCAAAGAGAGAAAACAAGAGAAGAAAGCCATGGCCAACAAGGAGACGAAGGACAAGATTGATAATCTTGACGCTCAAGTCCGAAGTATGAGCGAGGACATCGACACGACCAAGTCCACGGTTCGGGATCTAATGGAAACCGTGAACCGGGGATTCGAGGAGATGGCGCGCGGCTTCCAACGCTTTGCACGGTCACCTCCACGGCAGCGAAGGCGCGATCGACCCGAAGAGGAGGGACATAGGCCCGATGAGCGCGAATACGAGGAAGACTTTGATCAACGGTCACAGGCGTCTAACGCACATGATCGCCCGAGGCTCGACAAACCGCGACTCACACTATCCACCTTCACCGGCACCGATCCCGAGGCATGGCTCAACCGGGCCGTGCAATACTTTGAGCTCAACGAGACTGAGGCCAGTGACCGTGTTCGATACGCGGCCTATTATCTTGATGGCGAGGCCAACGTGTGGTGGCAATGGCTCACGAATGTATACCGCAAACGGCAACGAGTCATGAGGTGAGGCGATTTCGAGCGCGAGTTACTCACGCGTTTCGGGACCTCCAACTGCCATAACTACGACGAGGCCCTTTCGCGCATACGCCAAACCGGCAGCTTGCGCGAATACATGAAGGAGTTCGAAAAGTTGACATGTCATGTCAGGGACTGGCCTGAGGCTGCGTTAGTCGGGGTATTTATTGGCGGCCTTAAGTATGATCTAGCCGCTGAGGTTCGATTGGAGCGGCCCGAGACAATGCATGCGGCCATGGAGATCGCCCGACGTCGCGACGATCATCTCGCCGCTACGCGAAGGGGACGGGCGGACGCACGCTTTCCCGAGCCACGGCGCACGACGAATATCGCACCCAGCATACGGCCACCAAGTAACGCTCGACCACCTATCCCGGAAGTCAAGCGTCTGTCGCTCGAAGAGATGAGGTGCCGACGCGAGCAAGACCTGTGCTTCAAATGCGAAGAAAAATTCACGCCGGGCCACCGATGCAAGCAGGCGTTTTTGATCGATGTCACTGACTCCGATGATGAGGAAGAACCTGAGGCTGAGGAGAGCGGAGTTCGAACTGAAGTGCTCGAGGACGAAGCTGAAATCTCGATGCACGCCATGGCCGGTACCCGAGGGCTGCGGACGTTGCGGCTACCGGCATGGGTCAAGGACCGCCGCGTGGTCGTACTCGTCGACAATGGGTCATCCCATAATTTCATCAACACCACGCTGTCCCAAAAGCTAAATTTGTCCACCACCACGATCGAGCCATTCGAAGTCCGAGTAGCCAATGGTGAACGGTTAAGGTGCACCGTGTCCTATCACAAGGTGCCAATCAAGTTCCAAGGAGTCACCATCAAGGCCGATCTCTACGCATTGCCCCTGGTTGGACCCGATGTGGTGTTAGGAGTCCAATGGCTCGAAGGTTTAGGAGAAGTGACCACCAACTACAAAACTGGTGTCATGAAGTTCAAGGGGGGAGAACAGCAAGTCACCTTAAAGGCTAGTGAAGTTAGTGGGACCAAGGAGGTTGGTCTCAAGAGCATAGAGAGAGTTTGGCGTAGGGGTGGCCAAATTTTCGCCGTCGTGGTTGAAGACGCGAGCACAACTACAACCGAGCCCGACATACATCAAAGCGAGGTGCGCATATTACTCGAGGAGTTTAAGCAAGTCCTAGGGGAGCCTAAGGGCTTGCCGCTGCATCGGGAGTTTGACCATCGAATACCCTTGGTCAATGAGCAGCATGCGATACACGTCCATCCATACCGGTATGCGCAGTTCCAAAAGACCGAAATAGAGAGGCAAGTTGGTGAGATGCTTGAGTCCGGGCTCATTCAACATAGCTCAAGTCCATTCTCGTCACCGGTGCTACTTGCCAAGAAAAAAGATGGCACGTGGAGGTTTTGCACCGACTATCGCGCACTGAATGCCGCAACCATTAAAGATCGATTTCCTATACCAAGTGTCGACGACATGCTCGACGAGCTAGGTGGATCCCGTTATTTCTCTAAGCTCGACTTAAGGGCCGGGTAGCATCAGATCCGGCTACACAAGGCTGATATCCCAAAGACGGCCTTTCGTACACACCAAGGACACTACGAGTATTTGGTGATGCCATTTGGGCTATGCGCCCCATCCACCTTCCAGTTTGCTATGAATTCCATCTTTAAGGACCATCTGCGCAAATTCGTCTTGGTATTCTTCGACGACATTCTAGTCTACTCAAAGACGTAGGACGAGCACATAGGGCACTTACGTGTGGTACTTAAGATCTTGGAGGCTAACTCGTTCTACATCAAGCCGTCCAAGTGCTCGTTTGGACAAGAGATGGTCGAATACCTTGGTCACTTTATTTCACATGAAGGTGTGAGGGTCGACCCAAGGAAAATTGAGGGTATGGTCGATTGGCCGAAACCAACCAGTTTGACGCAGTTAAGGGGTTTCCTAGGGCTCACAGGTTACTACCGGAAGTTCGTGAAGGACTATGGGTCCATTGCCAAACCATTAACCGAGATGACCAAGAAGGGCGGATTCAAGTGGACCGTGGCGAGTGAGGCTGCATTCGAGAAACTTAAGGGCGCAATGACATCGACGCCTGTTCTAGCCATGCCAAGGTTCGAGGTGTTGTTTGAAGTGCACACGGACGCGAATGATGTGGGCATTGGTGCGGTGCTAGTCCAGGAAGGACGTCCCTTGGCCTTCCTTAGCAAGGCCCTTGGCACGATCCGACTAGGATTGTCCGTGTATGCGAAGGAGATGCTCGCAGTCATCGAGGCGGTACGATGCTGGAGGCCCTACCTCTTAGGGCGACGCTTTTGGATCGTGACCGATCAACAACCGCTCAAACACTTACTCGAGCAAAGGATCGTAACGCCCGAACAACAAAAGTTTGTCTCAAAGCTTATGGGCTTCGACTTCGAGATAGTGTATAGGTCGGGTCGACAAAACGCTGTGGCCGACGCCCTGTCGAGACGGACGGACGTCGCTGAGTGTAACGCCCCGCTCTAACTTAATTATCAGAGTGCATTTTTATAATATCTTTTTAAATATAATTTGAGAAAATGATTCGGAGCGTTACTAAAATATTTATTTTATCTTTTAGAAATCCGTTACGACCGTTTAAAAATTTACAACAAAAACGGGTTTACATAATATACAATCCGACTATAAAATCGGATCAAAAGTCAAAGTTTGTCAAACAGTAAATTCAGCGGAATATAGCGTGGCAAAACATACAGCAAAATATTTAACTTCGATCCACCCGTCAACTTCACAGCTCCGGACCGACTTCATGACCTGAAAAATTTTATAAAAATGGGG
>BKCP01005605.1:463308-541068 GCA_008636005.1 Striga asiatica | reverse complement strand
ATTGGAAATACTTATCTTGAATTGAGTATAAGAATAATTGAATTTTTTGGGAAATTATGTGATGTTGTAATTGGGATGAATTGAAAGTGTTTATATGTTATTGATGAATTTTATTTTTTTGTTGTGTGAATGATAAAAGAATAATTGAATTTTTTGGGTGTTGGGTTAGAAAGTATGTGTTGTTGTAATTGGGAAGAATTATTTTTTGCAACAGGTATAAATGGCGTCTACCGGACCATACTTTGTTAATGTGTATTGGAATGTTCCGAAGGAGTTGTTATATGATTTTTCAGATTTTAAAAACTCTCCGGATGGTTCATTTAACATTGGGGAGAAGCTATCATTTAAAGAATTGGTAGCTATTCTTTATGAAAATTTTGGGTTTCATCGAGATGGTTGGATAATTGAGAAGATTAGTTTACTGAGTAGCGAACGCGATGGTTCGTGGAATATTGGAAACCTGAATACTAATAGTGCTGTTGATTGGATATATAATTATCCTCCTTTCTCCTATGTGTATTTGCATTTAGAGTTGAAGCAGGTTACGCAGGCACCTACAGAGGTTACGCAGTTTGAGGATGTTGCCCCTTTTTACGGGGGAGTGGCTGATGTTGAGGGTATGTCCACTTCGCATGTTCGTAATTTTGGCGAAGGGACAAGCTCAACAGTTAGAGAATGCGATCATGAGGGTGATGATGATTTCGTTCGCGGTGAAGACGATTTCACAGATGATACCTCAGAAACAGATAGATCAATAAACGAGGAGTGTGAACCAGAATTTATTGAAGAACACCCATTTCCTAGTACCGGTCAGCATGTGTATCGCGAGATGGGTGAGTGGGACTCGTCGTGTGTAGACCGTGATGAGTATGCCTTGCCAATGTGGGATGGGCATGTCGATACTATCCGTTTGGGTACTGTTTTCCGGTCCAAGAAAGAAGCACAGATGGGTATCATGAGTTGGAACGTTAGTAGGTTGAGGGAGGTTAAGACAACATATTCGAATAAGAAAACATTCAAGGTGGTGTGCACATCTAACGAAGATGAACCTTGTCCGTGGATGGCTCGGGTGACGCACTGCACACGGGTTCATGAAATGTGGGAAGTAAGAGAATGGACTGAGAGGCACAGTTGTATGCAAGAAGTCGAAAAAAATGACCACAGAAATGTAACCGCCACAATGATTTCACATCTTGTCATGACCAAGATTCAAAAGAAACCCGACTACAGTGTTACCCTGATCCAGGAGGATGTTAAAAAATGTTGGAAAGTCGATGTGAGATACAAGAAGGCATGGCACGGGAGGAAAAAGGCCATCGATCGTTTGTATGGCACTTGGGAATCGAACTTCGCACAACTCCCTCAGTAAGAAAAACGCTTATTAAAAATGTATGTGTTCTTTGTCACTATGTTTATGTATTGACGATTACGTTTTGTAACGTGCAGGTTTTTTGCAGCGCTTCAAAGAGCGAATCCCACTACGGTTGTAGAGTGAGAATGGCAAGGTGGGGAAATGGCGGCCCACTATCAGCACAGAGAATTCAAATTTGTTTTCTGGGCGTTTGGTCCCGCCATTCAGACCTTTCAGAGATGCCCGCCGGTAATTAGTATGGACGTCACACATTTGCGTGGCTCGTACAAGGGGAAGTTGCTTGTGGCCGTTGCACAGACTGCGAATAAGCGGCTGATGCCAATCGCCTATGCGATTGTGGATGAAGAGAGCCAGGAAAGCTGGTCATTTTTCCTGACAAATCTCCGGCAACATGTTGTCCGCGACAGACAGATATGCTTTCTTTCGGACAGGGATGCAGGCTTACAGAGTGCCGTGGAATCGTTGCAAGCTTGGCGAGAACCCGCTGCATATCACCGGATTTGTCTTCGACACCTTCGGAGCAACGTCGTTACTAGGTTTAGGAATAGCAAAATCTGAAATTGGTGTTGGGAGTTGGGTTCACAAGTTTTAGAGAAAAAATTTGAACAGATTCGATCGCGGCTTTCGAATTTTAATTCGGACGCATACGATTATCTGTTCAGAATTCCTCTGGACAAGTGGACCCTGTTTGGAGACGGAGGACGTAGATGGGGTACTTTGACTACCAACATGTCCGAGAGTTACAACAACGTCCTGAAAGGTGTTAGGTTCTTGCCCTGCCGAGCTTTGGTACACGCCACATTCACGAAAACTCTGGACTTGTTTGAGCAGGAACAAAAGAAGTCCACGAGATGCAGTAATGCCATTGCTATTGCCCACTATGCCGCTTATTGCGAATTGGAGACTACGGCCGCAACTCATGAGGTGCGATGTTCGAACGCGGAGAGATCCCTGTACAAGGTGACAACCGGTCTACGGGCTGATGGTAGAGGGGACAAAAGGTATACGGTTTATTTATTTATTGTATAATTTTTATTTTTTTTTTTATTTTGGTTCATTCAAATTTTTAGTTGTTTATAAATATAATTAAATGTGGAAAAACAGGTATAAGGTTTCGTACAACCGGATGCGATGTAGTTGTCAGAAGTGGCAGACACACAGGAAACCATGCTCTCATGCTATAGCTGTGTGTCGTCAAATAAAAGGTCAACCAAAGTTCTTGTACGATCCCCACTTTTGGACGGAGAACTGGGTGGCTCAATTTTCTAATTGGAGTTTTGCTCCGATTGGTGATCCGGACACATGGCCGCTGGTCGGATGGACCTTACTACCACATTGGGAGAGGATCATCACGAAGGCTGGACCCGGTCGCGCGCAGACGAAGCGTCATCGCATGCAAATGGATCGTCGGGCACGCCGCCGGAATGATAGAGGACAGTGTAGTAGATGTGGTAATCCACAACATTTTGTGGATGACTGTCCGGCCTCGCATCCTCGCACTGATAGATCTAGACTCCGTGATGAGTGGGGAAACTAGATTTGTTAGTGTTTATTTCTTTTATGTTGGACTGTTTTTTTATTGTTTACTTTGATTTGTTGGACTGTGTTTGGATGAAATATTTTTGTTATGTGGACTGCATATGAGTTTATTTGTTTATGTATTTTGGTGTAGTTGGTTGTTCTGAATATTTGTAACAGGTTTTAAATGCTGAAACAATTGAAAGAACAATTTTTTTTTTTTTTTTAATAACAGCTTAAAACGTATTCAGCAAATACGTTTTCTTTAAAAACGTATTTGCTGAATACGTTTTCCGAGAATTATGAATATTTAGAAACCGTATTCGCTGAATACGGTTTTAAAATAGTTCGTATTAGAAAACGTATTTAGCAAATACGTTTTCGTAAGAATAAAAAAAAGGTAGGAGGATCCCAGATTCGGGACTCGAACCCGGGTGGGCAAGTCCGTTATCTCTGGACGCACCTCGTTACCATTGGGCCGCACTAGGCTATCGCTGAAAGTTTTGCACAACTTTTGTTGTTATCTTTCAACTTCAAAATTTTTTATAGTATATAATATTGTTAATATATTGTATATACATATATATTATAATTTGACATATAGTATATATCATATAGTAGATAATAGTATATATATTATATAGTATATATATTATATATTATATAGTATATAATTAGTACAATTATAGTTTATATCTTATATCTTATAGTTTATATCTTACAGAAAACGTATTTGCTGACGACTGAATTTTTAGTTTATAGGAAGACGACTGAATTTTTTTTTGTTATATCTTACAGAAAACGTATTTGCTGAATACGGTTTCTGTAAGATTTAATTGTAAACCGTATTCAGCAAATCGAACGCCGCTGCGCCGCGCCACTGCCGCCGCGCCACCACCTCAACTGCAAATCGAACGGATCAATTAGGTAAAATGCCTAATTTTTTTTTAATTTTTTCAATAAATACGAATTATCATAATACGTTTTTAAGTTAGGATTTCATTATAATTTGATGTTTTAGAGTGTTAGGGTTGATTAGAATTAGGGAATTGATTAGAATTAGGTGTTTCGATTTAGGATTTGTTTAGAATTAGGGATTTTTCGGAATTATGACGTTAGGGTTTCGATTTAGAACTTCGAATTAGGACTCGAAACTATAATGTTGTTGATAATGTGAAATTGTGAAATTGTGAACTATTGTGTGTACTATTGTGTGAATTAGTGTGTGAAGTTCGATTTTTCGGAATTAGGACTACAAATTGGACTTCGAATTGTGAAATTGTGGACTCGATTAGAATTAGGTGTTTCGCGAGTGTAGCCGAGAGCCGAGGCCGTTTGATTTCCATTATTTCGAGCCGATTAGTTTATTACGGAAGAAGCTAAAATGGAATTTAATTGAATTGAAATAAATTAAGTTGAGTTGCAAGTTATATTGAGCCTATTATTTTTCTAATAAATTACATATAATACTATTATTTTTTTCTTAATTGTTTGTATATAAATGGATTCATCATCCTCCTCACAGCCTCAGCAGTACAGTGTCCATCCCGGTCCGAGGGATGGCACTCTTCTATATCTCCAGTACCGCCACCGGTCGCAGGCGGTATATAATAATGCGCCGGGAGCTCGTGACACGACGCTCTCAAACCGCCGTTTCGACACTCAGTTCTGGGTGGCTTTGTCAAGCCAGCCACGGTCGGTTTGGGATGTCATCGACCGGACTGGTTTCGGACCCTTGTTTCGAATGGGTCAAATCCAAGCTGACAACAGCCTCCTTACTGCTCTCGTGGAGAGGTGGCGCCCAGAGACGAATACCTTCCATTTCGATTTCGACGAGGCCACCATCACGCTCCAGGACGTACAAGTCCTGTTCGGTCTGCCAATCATTGGTGCTGCTGTTGTGGGAGTGACTAGAGATCTAACACCCCTACAGTGGCGAGAGAGGTGCAAGGAGTTGCTAGGGTACCAACCCTATGTCCAGGTATACTTTTTCATAGAATTTTGTTTAAATATATGTCAACTCAATTTTATCGTTTTAAATATGGAAAAACAACTCTCAGGATCCTCCCACCACCGAGGAAGAGCAGGCAGCCCAACATCCAAAATCTTGGGACATTAAAGGCCAGTATCTTAATGATGGCGGGTTGGAGGAGGAATGCAACCGTGTGTTGCAAGAAGGCCAACCAGACATCGTGTACGAGCAGAGGGCGAGGGCCCTTATCTTCTGGTGCATTGGGTCCTTCATCTTCCCCGACCAGCGGGCGAATGGCGTCCCACTTTACTGGCTGGACCTGCTGCAGGACATAGATGCTGTTAAGGGGTACAGCTGGGGTTCAGCGCTCTTGGCCGGAGTGTATAGAGCGTTGTCAACCTCGTACAAGGCCAAGGAGAAGTGGCTGAAGAACTGCGTTCAATTGATCCAGGTAAGTTTATTTAATTGTTATTTGAAAATTTAATATTTTATTTTTTCTTACTTCGACTAATACCTAATACAAAAATTAATATCCATTTGTGTAGGTTTGGGCATGGGAGCATATCCCTCGTATTCGCCCAATAGTGAAGACCAGTGTGTTTGATAATCTGCCTGGTTGTCCATTGGGAGCGAGGTAATCACCGTTATTTTTATTTAATCCGTACATTTTTTCCATTATCAAATTTTGTGATTACAAACTTTTTTTTCTCTCTAATTTTTTTAAGGTGGAAGGGACCGAAAAAGAGGTCCAACATAGCCATGACATTGGCCGCTTACCGGGATCAGTTGACAGGGCTGGGAGAGTATGATGTAATATTCTTAATTCCTATTACTTGATTTATCTTTCTTTTTTTGTTTCTAATTTTGTAATAACTTAATTACTAATTCAATTGTTATTTTTTTACAGTTCGAATGGCAGCCCTATCAACAACACCTGCAGAATGATACTCTCCCGGAGGCGTGCTCAAGAGATCCACAAATATGGATGTACCGGGGGTGGATTTTCAGTTGGAACACCCGGGAGGTACACCTGCCTGACAGGGTCCTCCGTCAATTTGGGTGTCGCCAGTCCATCCCCCACGATCCGATCATTCTGGATGAGCGCGACTGGGACACACACCATAAGGGTCAGGGGATGACTGGGAGGGCGTTTTATGATTGGGCTGCATTCCATGTGCCGTTTCTGAGGTCGTGGACAGAAGAAATAGAACAACGTCTCCTCCCAGTTGCCCCCGTGCACGACTATCCACAGCCAGAGCAGGGTTACCTTGAATGGTTTCACAGCAGGACTGTGAGATTCATCAATAACCCTGCCAATTACCCGGTGTTCCAGCAGGCGGGCGGGTATCAGCCACTTGCCGAGCGGTTAGGCTGTCAGGTAATAGTTCATTATTTGTGTTTATTATTATTATTATTATTTTTTATTTTTTTTTATTTTTTTTTTTTTTTTTTGCGTTTCGTATTAATTATTATGAATTTTATTTACAGACTTCTGCACTACAAGGGGTTTATGGCGCATTATCCGATATTCAACCATTAATGCCTCAAATCCCTCCAGAAGCGCAGACCGGCTTAGGAATAGAGCGATTGTTCCAATCAGAGAAGCCACAGTCGTACAACTTTGCCTACTCTTCTATGACTGTTGGGGGCCAGGGTGTTCCACATGGGGGGCCGCCCAGTCAAGTTTTCTCCCAGGACGAATACGTTCCCCCCATGAGGACACAGTCACACACGGCCAGGCATCAACCCGCCCCCAACATTGGTGGGGGTAGAAGAGCTTGGGCCCGTCCCCGCGCTCAGTCGTCCGCCCAGCACCTCCAACCTGAGCAGCCCGAGCCTCAACAAGGTGAGATTTTTAAATTAGCAATTTTTTTTTTATAGTTCAATTTATAATTTTTTTTTTTCAATTGAATTACTCAGATGAAGAAGAGGAAGATGAGCAGGTTTTTCAAACTGACACGCTTCTCACACCTCAACCTTTGTCTTCTTCTCACGTGGTATATACTCGGAGGGGGTCCAGAGCGCGCAAACCTACACAACCATACACTCCTTCCTAGTTAGTTGTGTTGAATTTGTAGATTTTGTGTTTATTTTGAATTGTTGGATTGTCTGTATAAATCGAATTATATCGTGTTGTATATATTGTTTGTTCGGCAAATTATTGTGTTTCATTTATTTGTTCGGCAAATTATGGTATGATGGATTTGGTTGTGAGCAGGTATATTTTTTGGTTGTGAACAGGTGTATTTTTTGGTTGTAAACAGGTGTATTTGATTGTGAACAGGATTTTGTATAAAAACGTATTTCACTAATACGTTTTTTAATTTTTTAATACAAAAAACGTATTTCATAAATACGTTTTTTGTTGAAATTTAGGTCAAAATCAATTTGGGCTAAAATTAGGGCAAAGAAAACCAATTTGGGGCAAAATTACAAAGAAAACGTATTTAACAAATACATTTTATATTTTAATTTTTTTTTTTTAAAAAAAAAATTCATGAAAATGATTTTATAATATTAAATAAATTTTAATATAAAACCGTATTTATTTAATACGTATTGTAGTTTTTTAATTTAAGACGTATTCAACAAATACGTTTTTATATAGTTTAATTACGTTAATTACGTTAATTAACTTTAATAATTTTTGTTTTCGTAGAACGTATTCACTTAATACGTTTTATAATGCAAAACGTATTTCGTGAATACGGTTTATAATGGAAAACGTATTTACTGAATACGTGGTTTCTATTTTGGTCCAGTATATATATATATATATTTTTTTTTTGTCCACTTCATTTTTTTTTTCAGGAAATAAATCGAACAGCCGTGCTGTAAATGATTAAATGAAAATCATACCCAAAAAAACAAAAGGTCTAACAGTAAGATCTACATCATCATATTATTTAAAATAAAAATATATAGCAATATAGTATTGCTATGGAATATTATATTTTCAATAGATATATTTTTAAAGTATAGTAATATTTAAATTTAAAAGTACATACATTTATATATATGACGGAATAACATTAACATGTTGAGTTTGTCTAACGGCAGTTAAGTCATAAAAAATACTTTAAAACATATATTAAACAATGGAAAAAAAAATTCACCAGTCATAAAAAATACTTTAAAACGTATTAAACAATGGAAAAGAATTCACCTAAGAAAAACGCCTAGTTTGGGAGACTAATTTTTATGGGAATCTAAATCCTTTATTAATTGTGCCAAATTAAGATTCAAACTAGCGGTGCGATTTATGACAAATAATATTAAAATTATGTTTATAAATTAAATAATGAATTGCGTATGTTGATAATGATTAGTTACCAAGTTAGTCTGTGCATAAAAAGGTTAACATAATGTAAGAATTAAGCCCCCAAATCCTAGATCCCTAATTCCCGATCTGTTTTGGCCTCCATACCGGCGCGTGTGTCGTTCCCAGCTGCGCGGACCTGCACATGGTTTTCCCTGGTCAGCCTGTTCCTCGGCGGGTTGGTGGTCGCCCACTTCGCGTGGGGTTCTTCCTCTTTCGGGATGCCATGGCGAAAGTTAGGATGTGGTCGTTGACTTAGCGGTGGAGGGGTTGGGCTGGTGGTTGCTTGCGGCCGTCGGATTCAGGCCTGAGCCTCGGTCTCCCTGTTTTCAACTGTCCCTGGTGTTAGGACGCTGGATCTCCCCGGGCGGTGGCGGTTCTTGTGGCTGCAACAATGGGGGTATGGTGAGGGCAGGGCCGGCCCTGGCCCAAGGCGGCCTGGGCAACAACCCAAGGCCCAATTCAATAAAGGGGCACCAGACCGACCCATTCATATTATGCCTTTTATCATTTTTATTTTATTTTTGGAAATAGAGAAGAAAATGAAGTAAGACCATACTAATACCATCCAATTAAAGCCAGAAGGATTACACCCACATTTATTACATAGAATCTCTCTCCAATATTAAAACTAATTAAAATGGGTCTTTAACTTTTTTTCTTCCCTCATTGAATTGTTCTACTTTCACACTCTTCAGACCAGTCGTGTGAAGTGTGATGTTATACATTTCTCTCCCCCTGTTATTTATTAGTATAATTTTTTAAGTACCCTATTTATTTTATTTACTTTTGAAAAAAAAAATTATTTATATTTACTTTTCAAAAATTATATTATTTTTTGCTAGTAGTTATAATTATTTTATAGTTTAGATTTGCTTCACTAATTAAAATTTTTTCAATGAAGTTTAAAGTTTTTTTTAATGTATATTTAAATATATTTAGTAATATTTAATGAAAACATACACTATCTTTTAAAATGTGACATCATGTCATTATTTTTTATGGGTGCAATGATTTTTTTATTGGATTTGCTTGTAGTTGCTAGCTTTTTTTCTGAGGTTGCATTTTAGTTTTTTAAGTTATATAATCCTATTATTTAATTTTTCGAAAAAAAATGGTTATGAGTTCTATTATTTTTTTTGTTAAATAATACTCGGGCATTATTTTCGTGTTTGGCCCAGGGCCTTATAATGTTCAGGACCGGCTCTGGGTGAGGGAGGACGTCGATTCAGGCTTTCTGGGGCTGACCAAGGTAGTAAACTGTGGGGGAGCTTGGGTTTGCCAACCCGAGTCGAGGTATCCGTTTTTGGTGTTTCTCGATTCGGTGCACGGTTGGTGTAGCTTTTCAATCTGTTTTGTTGCCTCGGTGTTTGCTTGTGTTGTGTCAATTTGGTAGTGGGGAGGGATTTTGTTTTAGTGTTAGCCTAACTTTAATTTTTATCCATATTTTTTGCTTCTCTCTAGTTCTTCTTGGCCATAGTGGAGTTGTTTTGTCTCCACTTGTGGGAGTTCTTTTTCTCCTGTTTGGGAGTGTGTTCTCTCTTTGGGAGTTTGGTTGGGATGTTTGTTCTTTGGTTGGATCTAGGCTGCCCTGTTGTATGCCTCTCAACTAGTTTCGGCTGTTGGCCGATTTTATCGGCTGGTGGCCGTTGACTAGTATGTACTTGCTTTGTTATATATATAGTTTCTATCGTTGGAAAAAAAATATGTAAGAACTAAGCGATCGCAGCAGAAAATGAGAGTATTTATTGCTCTTTTTGAGTATTTGTTCGTATGCAATTTGATGATTAGTTCTAGAACATGTCCAATACATAATATTTATACAGTGTTAAATAGAAAGGGCAATGGTTGCCATATGCCAGCTAAGAGTGTGGATGTCAAACACGTGTTTGAAAAAGTCACATGCACGAGGACACGTGTTGGTGCTGCTTTTGATGATGGGACTGATTGGACGGTTGTTTTTCCAGTTTTTGTTCGCATTGGATCGTTAGACCAACATTGGATACTTGTAGATGGATTGTAAACTGTTTGGTGAACGGATCGTCATGTAGGGATGGCAATGCAGGTCGGGTCTGGTAGTTGCGGATCCGGACCTGCCCTACCTGGCCCACGACCCGCTACGGGTCCAGCAGGTTAGGCCCGTTCCCTGACCCGATTTGGGGCGGGTCTGCCCGCCCCAACCTGTACCCGCACTTTTTTTTATTATTATTATTTACACAATCATCATATTAAACATTATACATTATACATATATAGGGATTAATTATGAAGAGAAGTTTACCTTATATGTAGAAAAACTCAACGCCTTCCTTAATTATATATGTTGTGTACAATTTGTTATATTTTACCGAGTACCGAATCAATGATTCGTTTCCCGGGTCGATCTCTCGAGGAAGGCGGTTCGAAATTTAGCTTTGGTATCGATAACACACAAAAAGAAAATAAATTCTAAACACTCTAATCTGAATGGGGGTCGAATAATTAGCAACTAAGAAATAAAAAAAAAAAATAATATTCTACCTAAAAATATATACAAAACAAAGATGGAGAAGCTAGGGAATCGGAGATAATCAATTCAAGTTCTGTTAGCAAAATCGGGACATTAATCGTTCGATTCGAGATTGATACTCTCGTTTAAATATCTAGCATTTCGCTCCCAATAACTCTTCGTAACAAGAGATTGATCATAGACGGGCAAGTTTGAACATACAACACAAGCCAATTATCCCAATCCCAATAACTTTTCATAACAAGGGACGGGTCATCGACGAGCGTGTATTTCAATCCAAAACCATAGACTATTCAATTACGAAATTATCTACCTCATGCGAGCCTAGGTCTACGACTTCTCCCCTTTCGGTTCTACAAGTCGTTAATTCAATTAGAAGGTATTAATCAACTAATCATGTAGAATCAACAAACCCTAACTCAACAAATCAATATTCAATCATTTCAATCGCAAAATCGAAGTGTCTCTTCGATTATATCAATAAATTAACCTAAGTGTCACTCTTAGGTTATATCAAATTATCAAGCGAGAATTCATCAATTCTTAATCAAATTAACTCGCACAAGAACAAACAAATCAAGCCTGACAGATACGAATTAAACAAGAACAATTATCCCATATCCCTAGCAATAAGAATTAGCTACGTAAAATCAATTCAACACAATTCATCATTCTCCTCAAATAAACCATTTTCATGAATTAATCAAAAGAGAAAGACTTACAATCAATCCCAAATTCGAGTGTTGAGTCTGAATTACAAGCTTAATTCCTAAGTACTATGAAGAAGAAGAAGAAGAAAAATGGCAAAGAAAGATAAAGAAAAGGTGAAAAAACGAAGAAGAAAAAGAGGGGAAGAGAAAAGGAGTTTCGTGGTTTTTACGGCCTAAGGTTCATCCCCAGAAGGGGAGAATTGATTTTAATCGAGGCCCCGTACATGTATATATAGTCCCGCAGGAGTCACGGCGTGAAGAAACGTAGCGCGGCGCGAGCAATCAAGTTGCCGCGGCGCGAGGAGTGTGCCGCGGCGTGACGGGCTGTTGCTGGGCTCTCTGTCCAGGCGTGGCGCTGGTCGCGGATGGCACCACGGAGCGAGAAAAAGGGGTGTCGTGGCGTGGGATGTCTTCACGGCGCGGAGGGAGCTGGTGTTGCGCCGCGGAAGTGTTGCCGCGCCGCGGCACGCGGGACTGCTGGCACACTTCACTTCTCGAGCTCGTTTGGACTCGTCCGAACTCGGAATTCAATTCCGTTTTTTCCTGCGCGTAGCAACGAAGTTCTCTATTTATTGATGCTTTCTTGGCCAAATTATTCTTGAAATTATATTCTCCCAAAGTTGTTGACCTACACACCATAAACGAAGAAAAACCGGAAAAACATACGGAAAACACAAGAAAACCCAAGATAGAGGAAAACATGCGATAAACTATAAAACGAGATAAAGACTAACTAAAAGACCTAATATGGGGGAAAAAGAAAGACAAAATCATAACGAAAAACGCAACAAAAATGGGACAAACAATATACATATATTCAGTCTTACATTATATAGTGAGATTCTTCAAACTTCCTAATATATCATGAGATTTTTACATTATACATATATTACCTGCACCTATTTCTTAATTTAATTAGTTTATATATTATATATAATGTATAAGAAAATTAAATCCAGGGCAGTTAGATAGGGTTGTAAATTTAAAAATGTTGGTGGAACTTTTTGTTTGTTAAATGTATAATATTTTATAATTAATGTGCAATAAAACTAAAAAAAATGTATATATAATTGATTAAAAATTCAAAAATATGTGAGCGAATAATGAATTTTGTGAAAATAATGTAGTAGTGATTGATTTTATTTTTAATTATACTAATGAATTAAGAAGAAAAAGGTAAAATTTGATGAATAGTAGAATTTTTAGGAAAAAATCATGATTTGAATGTTAAAAAGAAAATTACCTTATGAGATGAAATGAAAATAAATTTTATATCCGGTGGTATCTAGTTCTCTTATCTTTAATACAAGTTAGCTGAAAAAAAAAAAATAAGTTGATTGTATATATGAATAATTGACTTTTCAAACTTAATGCTTATTTGATAAATGTGATTTATGTTATTAAATTAAAACAGTGGAGCGATAACTATTAAAATATTATGATTACACTCAAACTATATTATACTTTAAATTAAGTTGCTTGGTGCAACAACAATATATTGGTAAGACTTATAACATTTTTGGGTAACCTAAAATTATAATTTATGTTTTTATATATCTCTCAGTAAATTTCTATTTCTAAATTTAAATAAGCGTGTCCACCGGTTCAACTCATATGTTCTAAAATATTTTCTATTTTTTAAATAAGTTAGCTATTTTGTTAATTAATAAAATCATATATATTGATATTTTGTTATTCATTTTATCATTTATAATTCCTATATGAGTTATATATATGTAATGTCTCGTTCCATTGTAAATTTGTTGGTGTTTACTAATGGATTTTTTCCGTCATTATTTGCCAACGGAATACAAAGATATAATTTTCTGTTGCTATATATTGCTAGTATTCTGTTGGTAATCCGTTTTAAAAAATTGTATATGTAATACATTGTTAATCCGTTAGTAATCCTCAATGGAAATATTTCCGTTGGTAAATTCTGTTGGCTTTTTGACAATTTCTGCACCAAATTGAAGTCTATGATCGCATAATGCTATTATGTAATTAAAAATATATATGTAAAACAGAGGCAAATCTCATCATTTGACCGCATATGCTTGTATGAATTATATATATTACTTCATGTATATTAAAAAAGAATATTCAAGGATACTTCATTAATTTTTTTTTTTTTTTTCCGAAATGATAGAGCATTTTATAGCACTGAATGTATACAAATACAACCCGAGAACCAACTGATTCTATTACAAGAGAGGCACCCACACACGGATGCTCTAAAAGAACAACTGAGACTCAAGAACATAACACACACTGAACCTAATACACATGCTAAGGCCAGAGATGAATCTGTAACCATTAGCACCATATGTAGCTCAGAATTATTATGGATTTGAGAAAAATTATTGTGACAATTATTGCATTTTGGGTCTGAGAATGAGTTTGGATTGGAAATGGCCTTATAGGTGAATTTTCTATAATACTTCTCATGGACTGAGAAATTTGTAGTTTCAAGGAATTCAATTGAATAAATTTCAAACTCCCAGAATTTCAACTTTGCTATTTTAAAAAATCCACAAACCCAAATTCCTCTATCCAAACGCAGTGTAAACACTTTGGTCCACATTTTTTTACGGCAGTGATTGCAAGAACTAGTACATGACAGTAGATAGTTAATAGACAAAGAGCATTGTAGCAGTAAATGGCAACTCAGGCCAACAGACCCAATTGAGGTATTTGAGAAGATGACGAGTGTACAAATAGATATATGCTCTAGTCCATGGAATCAAAACTTGGAGCATACCACCCTAATTCATTTACAATCTTTTTCAATCTATCTTCCTCACCTTTTGAGTCCCCAAAAGCTGTTGTGAAGGGATATACATATGTTACCTTGGTAGCCATAGCTCTAAATGAAACAACATCTCCATTTACTAAAAACTCCAAAACATCTCGGCCAAATCCTACATCCACCTCAGCTTTCAGATATTTACCTGCATTATTGTCAACTTTTCATTCATGAATGATAAAATGAGAAAATTATTTAAGGTCTGATTGGATATAGATTTGACTGGCTTATTATTGGTTTTTATTAATCATTGTTAATTTTTAAAAAAAGTGGTATAATTAGTTGTTAGTGGGTATTTAACAGTGTTTTGAGACCCGGATCGACCCGGTGGGTCGACCCGAGACCCGGAGCCGGAACTGGTCCGGGTGGAGTATTTGGACCGAGCAACCAAGGACCCGGAACATTTAATTTTGTTACTTTTATGTATATTTATATAACAAAAATACTCTATATATAATTTTAAAAATTTTAAAATTAATTATCCGGTTCAGCAATTGACCCGGTGACCCGACGATTGAACCGGTGACCCGGTGACCCGAGGACCTGCCCGGGTCGATCACCGGGCCGGGTTTAAAAACTATGGTATTTAAGTTTAAATTAAAATAATATTTAAAATAAAATAATCAAAGTTGATTTGATATAAAAATAGGAGAAAAGTGATTGGAAGTGATGGTTAGTTAAAATTATGTAAGTGGATGAATAGTGAATTAAAAGTTGATATGATGTGTAATAATGATTGGTTGATATTATTTAATTATATAGATAATATTGAGGATAGTAGGGTTGTGTGAGATTTGATTGGTTTTTTCTTTTAATTAAGTTTATAACCAGTCACATTTATGCAATTGCATTGTTCTTTGGATTATTTTCTGACAAGAAAAAACGAGTATGTGAGAATGTAAGTGTTAAATTGGAAACAAAAGGACGGATAACGCTTGTTCCCGTAAGAATATAAATATCCCAACTATCGTAACAAGTCTTAATACATAGATTTCTACAACTGGTAGATGAATTACTCTTAAGTTCCACAACTCATCACCAAGTCCAACTACCCCCCATATTTAATTGCCTTCACTAATATGTCAAAGTCACGAAGTACTAACCATTAGGCGTGTCTTCAACAGGCTGAATCTTGACATTCTTCAGTGTTTTCAAGAGTGCATCTTGTAATTCCTGAGGGAAGTCAATATTTTTAGTTCCCTCCAAATTAAATGCAGAGGAAGAAAAAAAAAAAGCAACTAAATGAACCTGAATGGCCACACTTTCTGAAGAATAGCCTGTTATCCTCCACGGAAATGCGAAATTTGACGATTTGGGATTACTGGATACGCAGCTTGGATTTATAGAAGGGCAAGCTCTGATTTTTCTGCAGTGAAAGTTTTACGACAGGTTGAGTCAAATGGAATCCTGTGAACCACATTTGTGGATTAACTACATCTGCCCTGTTTTGACATCATACTTTTTCTTTAAGTTAGTTGAATCCATAACTACCTCTGAATATTAACTTTTTCATTCATTTCAAGAAAGATAAGTTTCACCATTCTAACACGAGTATGAATAGGGGTCAGGCCCAGGCCCCATGGCAGACCTAGGTAATGCAGGCTTAAGAAAATCGAGTTTTGGTAGTTTAAAGGAACTACACGGTACAAGGATCCAACTCTATCAAGCGGTAAAAATTTTGTAACAGCTTCTTAGATATTGAACTCCATGAAATATATACTGCAACATGTACTTTTCGATATAGTAAAGTGAAACATTGTTATGACCATACAAATTAAACAAGTGCAGAAAACAAACCTAATCCATTTAACGAAGCAGCATATTTTTGCAGGACAAACAAATGTAGTAATCAAAACTATTTTTGCCGCTGCATAAGGAAACAAAGTGGGAAAAATACTAATGAGTATGCACTTTTGTTAAAAGAATTATTGAGTATCATTTTTGTTGAAAAACTTATTGAGTATGCATTTTTTGTCGAAAAAATTATGACGCGATGACCCACCTGATTGTTAGCCGCCATAAAGAAGAATTTGTGAACATTTTATTGTACACCAAGAATTCGTAATAACCACATCAATCATAATATCTGGAAAAAAAAAGAGCAACAACATAGTAACAGTAATAACAATAATGAAAACGAAAGAAAGAGAGACGAGTGTAGTTATTACAGTACCCATTTTCCAAGCCAGTAGGCAAATTCTGTGACTGAGAAAATGGAGTGTTGGAAAAAGATTGGGAATTGAGAGAAGGAATTGCTGAACAAGGCAACGGAGTCACGAGGGCCACAGCAACTGCCAAAGAGATTAGGTTTTTCGACCAATATTTGGACTTTGATTTCGGATTTGTATCGTAATCATGGGTATTGAGAGTACAGGCAATCGTACACCTTTTCAAAGGTAATGATAATAAAAGTGGTGAATTTGCAGAGGAAATATGAAGGCGAAGGTGACCCGACGCCATGTTTGGGAGTGGAGAGTAGAAAATTAGGAAAAATGGAAGATGAAAAATGTCACTATAGATATATATCAACAAATTTTGTATTTATTTAAACTAGTATTGTTGTTTTGCCCAAAAAAAAAATAAAAAAAAAGTTGTGATTAAATAAGAAAAAGTTATAAATATTTTTTTTTATTTCCTTTAGCTAATTTTTTTTCTTTAAAATTCGTGGTGATACATTTATTTTTATTTAGATAAGTGATATCATTAATTAATTCACATTTATTGATTAAATTTTTAAAAGTTTTCAATTAATTATTTTATTTCTATTTAATTTAATTTAATTTTATTTTAGTGATATGATATTAATAATTTGAGATTAAACTTAAACTAACCTGTCATTTGCTGAACCATCATGTAATTTATTATATTATAAAGAATCAAAATATGTATTATATGTATTGTTATAAAATATGGTAAACCAAAGAATAATATGTCAGAACCGCCATGTATATTATAAGTTTTAAAAAATATGTATAATATATGTTGTTACAAATTATGATGAAAAATCAACATCACTATGCATGTGATGGAGAAGATATCGTCTAGCATCATAGATTTATGATATATATTTATTCCAATTTACCCGTGTTATTATTCCTTTTATGTTTAGTATTTTATTGATAAGAAAATTGTTATTTATTAGCTTGCTTAGTGGACAAGTTATTATTAGGGTTGTAGGAACCTTATTTAAATGGCTCCTTCTCTTGGATGTTGGACAGTTGATATTTGAATAAAAAAAACACGTATTTGAGATTGAAATCCACGCTTCCCTACATCAGTTGATATTATAAGTCAGCATGATTCACGATGCTATCGCGAAGACAAGATGCTGCAGACGACATTCGTGACGCCTCCATCTACAACCTAAGCCGCAAGGCCGAGGGGTTTGGTGGTCGGCTCGAGATGATGGGTCATCAGATTGCGGATCTATCCGAAGATATTGGGGACGTACGTCTAACTCTCTATACCATGGTTCGGGACGAGCAAACGAATGCGACATGGCGGGGGCGGGGGGGAGGGGAGGTGATGGGTCTACTTCCAGATCTGGAGTGAACCGGTGGTAAAGAGCTCAGATCAGTTTGACCTTCGAACCGTTGCTAGACCGCGAGAACACCTGCAAAAACTCAACGCCGGAGGTGTTTCCGGCGTAGAGCCTCCGACGCTCAAGTCAGTATGAGAAGGATGAAGAGAGGCTGCACCGCAGCTATGAGGGAGAGTGGAGAATGAATGAGAGTTAGGGTTTAGGGTTACCTCACCTTCTTTATATAGGAGGAAATACTTACTTGAAGTTCCTAAAATGCCCCGGTCGGTTTACCTGAAAGGTCTAAGTTGCCCTAGTCGGTTCGTCTCCCCTTACTGCCGAGTCATGACAAGATTCCTTCTTTATCCATTGAAGGATAAGAGACTTTAAGAGATACCACAAGTATATCGAGTCATCAGTGTGTTTCGCGTCTCGAGGCACAAAGAGTCGACCTCGAGTGCCAGGAGATCGACTTGGGATTTTCTGCATATTCGGAGGCTACGCTCTTGTTGATCTTCTTAAGTAGAAGTCGACTTCTGGGAGTCGACTACATGAGGTCGACCTCTAGGAATCGACTTGCCTGGATTCCGTCTTTCCTCACGGTTATTCTCTAAAGGATCAACATTATCGAAGTCGATTTAGGTGTGTCGACTGACATATGTCGACTTCGAGGAGTTGACTTACATGGATTTCGCCCTTCTCTCATAGTTGTTTTGTTTAGGAGTCGACTTAGATATGTTGACGTGAATACGTCGACACGTGGCCGGTCTAGCCGATCATCTAGTCGAGTAAGAGTCCTCCGGCCGGTAGGTAACGATATGGCTATATCAGGAGGTGTGTTGTTAAATTNCGGACTAGAGCTGAAGAGTAAATTTGGTAATCCATTGCTTC
This sequence comes from Striga asiatica, assembly GCA_008636005.1. Taxonomy (NCBI): domain Eukaryota; kingdom Viridiplantae; phylum Streptophyta; class Magnoliopsida; order Lamiales; family Orobanchaceae; genus Striga; species Striga asiatica. Next base: position 522,451 of record BKCP01005605.1, on the reverse strand, counting down.
TATTACCTTTGCTCGTCATTCTCTTCCCGACATCGAGGTTCTCTTTGGCGTCCTTGCTCGATTCGTCCTCGCTATACTTATTTGATCTGGATCGTGATTTCTCCTTTATTCCGTTGCCTGTAACTCGTCTCGTCATCTCATGGGATTGTTGGGAGATCTCATGATTGTTTTCCGGATAAGTCTGACATGATGACGTCTTTTCAAATTTTGAATTTCAAACCCGAATCTGATGTGTCGCTTCAGTGCGGTCGCCTTGAATTTCGTGGCTCATCCGGACCGTTAGATCTCTGTTTAATCTAAGGATCAAGATTCATCTTTATTCTTTATAATATCCTTTCCCTCGGTCCCAAATCACTTTTCACTTCCCAAATTCTCTCTTGAGTTCTCAAATTTCTCTGGCAATTAAGGCGCTCCCGAGCTTCATCGGCAATCAGTTTTCCGGCAACCACCAACTTCTTCAAGGCTTTCTCCGCCACAATCATGTGTAAGTACAGTGTCTTCTCAACATCTTTTGCTTTTTACTTACTTTACTCTTCGCGATTTCCTGAATTTTTTTCTGGGTTTCTGAGTTTGAAAACCTTGAATGTTCTTTATGTTCTTCAACTTTTTTGTATGGGTTTTTCATTTGATCTTTCTCGCTTGCATTTTCCTTGGATTCCCCGTTTGCCCCTTCTTTGCTACCTATCGATTTTTGGTACAGAGTCGATTCACACTTTAGGTCGACTTTTAGGTTTGATTCTTTTCGAGATTCATCGCATTATCTCGTCTTCGAGACTAAGATGGGTCGAGAACCCTCGTGGCTTATCTTTTGTATCGAAGCCACTAGATCACGATTACCCTTCCATATTCCTTCTTCGACTTGCCTTATGACGACTTTTGCAAGTCAATTTTTTTGCTTTATTAATTGCGCTTACTGATCTCGACTTCCTCTTCTTCTTACTCTTCTAGATTCTGATTCCGACTATTCGCCTGATACCGTTGAACGTTTGATCGACAAAGGTCCTCAATCGTCCAATTTTGTACAAGTAGTCGGCTTCAAACCGGCTGATCAATCACAAAATTCTCCTCATTCGAATGTATCTTCTTTCGGTATTGATCAAGATGCTTATAACCAAGCGTGGATGTTGTGTGTCTTGATGGAGGATCCCGAGTCTTCCATTAGCTAAGTTAGCTGTTCTAAATCCTTTTTGTTATGCCTCTACAGCCGAGGTTGAGGGCTTTAGGGTGTTCAACGGTCTTCCCGCCGACTGGGAACTGGTCGTTCCCAAACCCAATGATGACTTCGCTAATCCCCCACCTGGCTTTTACACCTTTTTTATCGACCAAGTGCTGTTCGGTCTTCGCTTCCCGATTCAACTTGAACTTCGAGCTATTAGTGATTTGTACGATGTCCCCATAAATCAATTTTCTCCTAATGCGATTCGCATCATGATCGCCTTCATTGTTGTCTCCAGAATAAAACTTAAATATTTTTCTCCAGAGTTTCTTTTTTACTGTTATAGCTATCGATTCATAAAAGACGCCCATTGCCTGGGTCGTCGTGCTGGTGTCACCTTTCTTGATGACCTCTCTTCGAATGTAACTAAGTGAAAATCGAAGTTTGTTTTTATTCGACCTGCTTCTGGTAAATATCCATACCCAAACACTTGGATTACCTCCAAGGTTAAACAAAATAAACGGCCACGGTGCGACAAGTTTGAGTCGATGCTGGCCGAGCTCAATAAACACACTTACAAAGCTCGTCTATTGATCAAAGAGATGTCCCTTTTTAACCATGTCGGCCTCGTTGTCGACGAGGATGTTCCTCGTCTCGACGACCCTCGTAAGTCCGATTTCCATGTTTTCTTTATTTGAAGTCTTTATGCCGATATGACTGATACTTTTGAATTTGTTTGCAGATTCCGTTCTTGCTCGCTTTGAGAAGGCAAAAAGCGATGGGAAGTCCACTGCTCGGCCTACCCCTCCGAAGAAACCCGATGGCGGTTCAGGATCGGGTGTGAAAGAGGCGGCAGTCGAGAAGACTGTCGTCAAGAAGTCGAAGGTAGTGCTCCCGCCCTCGGGAAGTCAAAAAAAATCCTCGGTCTCGTTTCCCCGAAAGCAGGCTCAAGACGCAGTCGACGTCACTCTTGTCCCTAGCTCGCTCAAGCGTCAGAAGACTAAGGACAAGGGCAAGGCCGTCGAGAAAGCTCCTCCTCCAGGCCAGCTTGAGACAGTCACCCTCAAAAGGCCCTCTCGACTTTGGGACCACCCTCACCCTCATAAGATCGCTAAATACTTCGACTACATCATTCCAGCTGCTGACAAGGCCCGTGTCGATCGTGATCCTTATGATTGTGCTAGTCGTGCTCTACTATGCTTTTCTCAGGTAATTTTTTTTATCTTTGGTTTCAGTCGATTGTATTTACTTGAGCTTTAATTCTGTCCTTGACTTCGTTTATTCATGGCTCTCTTCAGTTCATGGCATTTATCATGCCCTCTCTCCTCGAAGACACCAGCTCGCCTGACTCCAACATCCGGGTTTACAAGAAGAAGTATGAGGACCAACTTCTAGAGCTCGAGAAGAAAGATGACGACTTTGTTGCCGCCAATGCTCTGATTGCAAAACTTAAGACCAAGAAAGCTGCGGCCCTCTCGACAGTCGACCAGCTGAGGGCCGATTTGGAAAAGGCTGTCGACGACAGCTTGGTCGAGAGGGAGGCAAGAGTACTCGAGGGGCGTCGGACCTTCCTCAAGTCTCCAGTCGGTTCTGTGTTCCTCGAGCACTACCGTCAAGAGGCTATCAAGCTCTTCTGTAATTCTCCTGCCTTTCTCGACATGCTGTGTCCCGCGACGCTACAGTATTTCAACTTTACTTTCGACGCATGGGAGAAGGCCGTGGAGAGTACTGAGTGTGCTAGTATGCTCGACCGCGAAGCGGTTAAAATGACCCTTCCCTTCCCCGATAGCTATAGGGGTGACACGACTCTTCCCGCGGATCACCCGTGGTGGGTCGGCCTCGAGGCGAGAGCCATTCGCAAGGCAGGGCTGAGTGGTCGGCTCGAAGTTCCCCCCGCTCCTTTGGCTGGTCTGACCGAACTAGTCGGGTTAAATGGAGCAGATCACGTGGGGTCCTCCGATGCCGAGGAACGTGAGGAGCTGGTCGGGAATAAAGAGGTTCAAGGGGTGGAGCAGGAGGAAGTGGTTTGCACTGATGACGAAAATTCGACTGGTGGAGCTGACGGTGAGAAGCCGACTGACGAGGCTGAAGGTGATGATTCTGAGAAAACTCAGCCTATTGTTGCTGAGGATGGTGAAGAAGAGAAGTCTGATGCCGAGTCCTGAAGTTTGTATTGTTTTTCTTGTTTCGCAAAAATTGCTAGTGGTTTCTGTTATCTCGGCCCATTTTCAAGATTTGTAAGGGCCGAGAGGACTTGGAATGTAATGAATATTTTTATCAATATCATTTTCTTTTGTTGTTTGCCTTGGTGTCCCTCTGTTGATTTTTAATTTCTCGAGATTCTACGTTATTCGTGTTTTAAGCTCTCTTGCTGTTATTTCCGCATATCTTCTCCCAACCTTTTTGGCGAGCTGGTCGAAGTCGAGCAATGATTTTAGCAGCTTCGTGGCTGATAATCGTAAAGTTTTTCAACCCGTCTTCTCCCCAACCCTTCTTGCGAGCTAGTCAAAATCGAGCAATGATATTAGCAGCTTCGTAGTTGATAATCGTAGTTTTTCAACTCGTCTTCTCCCCAACCCTTCTTGCGAGCTGGTCGAAGTCGAGCAACGATTTTAGCAGCTTCATAGTTGATTTTCGTTGTGTGGACTTTGTAAGTTATTTGCGTAGCATATATGAAATTGTAATTAAATGTGAAACTTCGTAGTTGTTTAAATCAACTTTGCAATCGTAGGCTTCATATCGTGCTTGAGATTCCACTCGAGAGTGTACAGCGTCGTGGTTGTGTTAGTCGACTTCGTAGTTGAAGGCTTCGTAGCCTACTTGAGATTCCACTCGAGTGTTACAACTTCGTAGATGTGTTAATCGACTTCGTAGTCATAGGCTTTGCAGCCCGTTCGAGATTCCACTCTAGTTACAACTTCGTAGTTGTGTTAGTCGACTTCGTAGTCGAAGGCTTCGTAGCCTACTCGAGATTCCACTCGAGAGTTAACAACTTCGTAGTTGTGTTAGTCGACTTCGTAGTCATAGGCTTCGTAGCCCGTTCAAGATTCCACTCGAGAGTTACAACTTCGTAGTTGTGTTAGTCGACTTCGTAGTCGAAGGCTTCGTAGCCTGCTCGAGATTTCACTTGAGAGTTAACAACTTCGTAGTTGTGTTAGTCGACTTCGTAGTCGTGGGCTTCGTAGCCGGTTCGAGATTCCACTCGAGAGTTACAACTTCGTAGTTGTGTTAGTCGACTTCGTAGTCGAAGGCTTCGTAGCCTGCTCGAGCTTCCGCTCGAGAGTTTACAACTTCGTGTTTTGTTTGACTTGATTTTATAATCATTGGAGAGTTAGCCGGCTACATAGCCGTTTTGAAAAATTCAATTTTTCAGGCAATCATAATAAAGTCGACGCATGAACATAAGAAACATAATTGAAGCATAAACTTGAGATTCATCTCATCATTGAATTTGATTCGAACATTGGTCAGTACAAAAAGAAGTTTGAAATATTGCCTTAAGCGTAAAAGCGCTCGAGATGGATCACATGCCAGGATCGTGGGAGTTGTCGACCTTCTCCATCCTCGAGTTCGTATGAACCTCTCTCGAGCACCTTCGTGATAGTATAGGGTCCTTCCCAGTTGGCTTCGAGTTTCCCAACATGTTTGAGAGCGTCGGCTCATTTGAGGACGAGTTCCCCAACTTGAAAACGTCTGGTTCGGACCTTCTTGTCAAATGCTACTTGCATCTTCTGTTTGTATTCAACGGATCGTATCCAAGCTGCTTCTCGTCCTTCTTCTATTAGGTCGAGGGCTTCCTTGATCATCTTCTCGTTTCACTTTTCTTCATAGAATGTCGACCTGTGAGAGTCCAGGCCGACTTCTACCGGCAGCAGTGCATCCATCCCATAAACCATGTGAAACGTAGATTGTCCCGTCGAGCTCCTTGGAGTCGTCCTATAAGCCCGTAGGACTGTCGTCAACTCGTCGACCCAGGCTCCCGACGCTGTCTCCAATCTCTTTTTCAACCCTTGGAGAATAGTTCGATTGGTTACCTCGACTTGCCCGTTTGCTTGCGGGTTTGCGACCGAAGCAAACCGTTGTTTAATTCCCATGTCGAGGCACCAGGCTTGGATCCGCTTTCCCTAGAATTGAGTTCCATTATCCGAGATTAGCACTTTTGGGACTCCGAATCGACAACAGATATTGTTGAATAAAAACTGGATCATTTTTTCCTCGGTGATTCGGGCCAAGGGTTCTGCCTCGACCCACTTGCTAAAATAGTCGACTGCGACTACCAAGAATTTTCTTTGTCCCGTCCCCATCGGCAGCGGGCCCACCAGGTTGATTCCCCATTGAGCGAAGGGGATTGGAGAGTTTATTGTCGTCATGTATTCGGCTGGATGTAAGTGATTTGCCCATGGCATTGGCATTTTTCGCACTTCTGGACTAACTGTTCGTCCGCTGCTCGAATCTTGGGCCAATAATAGCCTGCTCGCAGGGCTTTCCCAGTCAAAGCTCGAGACCCCACGTGTGCTCCGCAACATCCCTCATGGATCTCTTTTAGAACATGGATTCCTTCTTCTTCGAAAACACATCGCAAATGCGGCCTGACTAACGACTTCTCATACAAGACCCCGTCGACTTCAAAATATTTGCTTAAATATCGAGCAATCTTTTCTGCCTCTTGCTTGTCTCCTGCAAGTACTCGACCCTGCAAGAGTTCTCAGATCGACTTCCTCCAATCGTCCTTCTCGTCAACTTCTATTGCTTCACTCAGAACACTTCCTTCCAAATGCATGGTGGTAATATGGCCTCCTACCTTCTCCTCATTGGAGCTTGCGATCCTTGCGAGCCAGTCAGCTTGCTTGTTCTCCTCTCGCGGGACTTGTGTTAATTCAAATTTTTCCAGGCCTTGTATGAGGCTTTGAATCTCCTCGACATACTTCATCATTCTATCCTCCTTAATTTCACAATTTCCCAGCAGTTGTCCGACGACGAGTTGTGAGTCAGAGTGTGCCGCGATCTCTGTTGCTCCGCCACTGACTGTGGGTTGAATTCCTTTGATTAGCGCTTCATATTCTGCTTCATTGTTTGAGGCTTTGAACCCCATTCTGATGGCGAAGTCGAGTTGCTTGCCCTCGGGAGACACGAGGACGACTCCCAGGCCGGATCCTTTGGCCGCAGAGGACCCGTCAACATGCATGATCCATTTCCTTTCTTCTCCCTTGGTACCTTCTTGGATGAAATCCACCAAAGCTTGCGCCTTTATGGCTTGTCTGGGCTCATATCTGATGGAGTATTCGCTCAACTCGACTGCCCACTTCACGAGTCGACCCGAGACAGTAGGTCGACCTAAGGTTTCTCCGAGCTGAAAGTTTGTTCTTACTACTATCACATGGTTCAGAAAATATGGCCCCAACTTTCTGGTCGTTATCACCAATGTTAAGGCAGCTTTCTCGACCTCGGGATATCGTGTCTCCGCACCCTGGAGTACTCGGCTTGTGTAATAGATCGGCTGCTGGGAGCTTCCTTCTTCTCGCAGTAATACCGAACTCAGAGAGACTTCCCCCACCCAGATGTACAACACCAACTCGTCCCCTGGCTCAGGCTTAGTTAGCAGGGGTAACTCGCTCAGAAACTCCTTCAATTTTTCAAAGGCCATTTGCGCCTCGTCACTCCACTTGAAAGGCGTCTTCTTCTTGAGAAATTTGAAAAAAGGGAAACTCCTCTCAGCTGCTCGAGCAATAAACCTGCTCAAGCCTGCGATTCTCCCTGTCAGAACTTGTACTTGTCTTATGTTTCTTGGTGGAGCCATGTCGAGTGTTGTAGCAAATTATTTTTATTTTACCGAGCACCGAATTGAATGATTCGTTTCCCGGGTCGATCTCACGAGGAAGGCGGTTCGGAATTTAGAATTGGTGTTGAATCGCAAGAAAGGAAAATAACTCCTAAACACTCTAATCAAGATGAGGTTGGAGATTTATCAACTAAGAAATAACAAGAAATATAAATCTATCTAAAAATATAAACGACGAAATGATAAACGAGCTAGGGTATCGGGAATAATCGCTTCCGGTTCTACACACATTTAACGGCAATTAATAACTCGGTTAAGTGGTTCGACTAACTAACTCATTTAGCGGTTTATTCTTACTAACTCTCGTAATATAAGGATAAACATAAATGAGCAATTTAACGAAACAATTAACACATAGACAATACGTCTCCGAATATGTCTACTCTAAACGAGCCAAATTCCACCAATTTCTCCCCTCTCGGTTTTGAAATCGATTATCTCTACGACTCCTCCCCTTTCGGTTCTACAAGTCGCAATTCATAGAATTAACAAACTCTAACTCAACAAAGCAATATTCACTCACAAATCAAAGTGTCACTCTTTGATTATATTAATAAGTTAACCTAAGTGTCACTCTTAGGTTATAACCATTTATCGAGTATGATTTTATCAATTCATAATTAAAACAACTCGTCAAGATTGAGTTATCGTCATGCACATAAACGAGAACAAACCGGAATGATTATCCCTTAACCCTAGCTAAGGAATTAGCTACTCATTATGAAATCAACCACAACAAAAGATTTAACACAAGCTTTCATATTCATAATCAAATAAAGAAAACTTACTATTAATCCAAGTCGAGAATCGAAATCAACTTACAATCCAAATTGAATCCTTGCATTCTCCAAATATTACACTCACAAATAACTAACAATGAAGAAGAAGAAAAGAAAGAAGAAGAAAGGAGGAGAAGAGGGAAGAACCCCCTTCTATGGAGTTGTTCTTTTCTCAATCCAAATCCTTGCCCATTTATAGATGTTTTCTCCATGTTTTCATCCATATATTCTTCCACAAAACATGCAAAAAACATTTATGGGACAAAACATGGAAGAAGTGGCTCAAAACATGGAGGAAATGGCCCAAAAAATGGAGGAAATCCCAAGTGGTGGGTCTAGGTGTGGAGCAGGGGCTCCGCGGCCGCGACTGGCTTCGCGGCCGCGACTTAAATCAGCTGAAGAGCAGCTTGCGGCCGCGACATGCTCCGCGGCCGCGACTTTTGCGCGCAGAAAATTCCTTGCGGACTGCAGTGCGCGGCTTCACGTTTTGGGCTCGTTTGAGCTCGTCCGAACTCGGAATTGAGTTCCGTTTTTTCCTACATGTAGCCAACGAACCCCTCTATCCAATGGTGTTAGCTTCCCCACAAGATTCTCTAAAACCAGTTCTCCCGAAGCTCTTGACCATCACACTAGAGACGTTCGCATGCGACTTCGCGCGGCTTCACGCTTTGGCTCCGTCCGGATTCATCCGAACTCGAAATTGGATTCCGCTTTTTCCTATGTGTAGCTAAGGAACTCATCTATCCAACCATGATTTCCCGACCCGTTTTTGAGCTAAATTGATTCCTCACCGGGCTTCCGACCTGCACACTAAAAACAAGAAGAAAAACGTAGAAAAACGACAAAATACACGAAAAACACATAAAAAGTCAAAATAGAACAAAACACACAATACACTATAAAATGAACTAACAAATAGACCTAAAATGAGGGAAAAGAAACGACAAAATAGCACAGAAAAACGTAACAAAAATGGTCACAACAACTCCCCCACACTTAAACCTTTGTTCGTCCCGAACAAAGAGAAAAGAAAACAAAATAAGAACATGGGTACGGTTTCAAATAAGACATGCTTCAAAATGTTTAACTCTATCGAGTCGAATTCCAACGACCATACGACCATATGCCTCAAATATTGACTTGACCTTAAAATGACAACTCTCAACATATAGATCATCATATATGCCTCACTCATTTTCTTGTTCGAATATGTGATGGGTTCGCTCAAAATTGATCGATATTCACGTTTCAACATATGCTTGCCAATCATCTAAATTACTCGGAATCAATCAAAGCTCAAAATTTTTGAATCAAGAGGACTTCTCGGGATGTAATGTGGCTGCAGGTAAAGGTAAGGATATATATATGGACAAGAAGCTCAAATAAACAATCGAAGTTATCGAGTAATAGAATACTCGAATGTCCGCCACTCGACCAAAATAAACAAGATAGTACACATACCGTCTACCAATGTATCCACAAACAACATCTTAATGCTCCAATCGAATTGCAATATTGCTTGACTTATTACACATTTTTTTTTATTTTTATTATTATTTTTTTTTTTTATTTAGAGAGTTACTATTTCCGAACAAGCTCGAATCGTAATGACAATATTCTTTAGGTTTAAACATTGGAGGTCATCCAAGTGTCCTAAGGTGGTTTCCCAATACTCATTACTCGTTAAAATGAATAACAAGTAAGCGGAGTAGAATCCAATCGATTCATCTTGCGAGCTCTCATGTATATTTTTTATTTATATATATATATATATATATATATATATAGAATTTGGATCATATGAGAAAGGGAGTTGGTGTAAGAAATAAGAAAGAATCTGGACCATTAGATATATCATATAAATGGTCCTGATCAAGTCAACCTTTAATAAATAATGGTCAATCATTAATGGCAATGTGGTAAATAATTAGACATATGATGGTCAAATGTATAGATTTCACCACTAATTAAGGGTAATTTAGACAATTGAACCAAACACACCATGAGACCCACCACCTCACCCTTTAACCCTACACCCCTCCACCTACCCCCATCATTCACCTTCTTCACACACACACACACACACACACACACACACAATTCTCCACTAATCCGGCAGCGGCGGAACTCCGCCGCCGCGCTTCTGCAACCCGCCGCCGCGCCTCCACAGCCCATCGCCGGAGACGGATGCGACCAAGGATGCTCAGGCCCGCCGCCCGTCGCAGATGCATCCATACCATCCGACCATAGCCTCCAATCCGCTGCCTGCTGCCGCCCGCCGCCGCACTCTGCCCGTCTCTCGCACCGTCTCGCTGTTAATCTGGCACCGACGGGCGTCTCTGCCACCAAGTCAGGCGTCATCTCTGCATTTTTCTCCCGGCGCCGGCATCGTCCTCCTCCCGTCGGCCAGCTTCGACGATACCACGACGAACATCAAGATCGAGACGCGCATCTCGTTCACCTCACCTGCTTCTTGATCTTGAGCCGCTCCGATAGGCATAACCGGATTCGAAATCCCGTCGATTCACGCACTGCCATTCGAAATTCCGCCGGTTCACGCACTGCTATTCAAGATCGAACCGAATTCAAAATTCCGTCCTACATCTTCTTCCCCTCCACCGGTTGTCGTGCCGTTGCTTGATGAAGTCTGCGTATTGTGAGTCTGTGATCCAGTTGAAGGCTCAGAGGTCCTGATTTTGCAAATTTGGGAAGGCTTGACTTTGTAAATTAGATAATTTGTAGGGACTTGTCTGCAAATTGAGAAAAATTAACTATATTACAATTCACATATGTCAAATTTGCAATTTATTAAAGTTTTAAAATTGAACATCAACAAATAAATTGCACAATATTGCGTGTATGGACACATTAAAAATTTATGACATATATACGAACTTATTAAAAAAATAATAATAAATACGCAATTTTTTGATAAGTGAATTACACAATATTGAGTGTAATATGCAGTTTTAAAGATGCGATTTTAAAGTTAAAAAATATATAATCAAACCGAAATATAAATTTCGAACATAAATTTTCTAGTTCGATCGATTTCATATGCTATTGTGCAATCAGACAGTCATTAACGTGCAATCTAATAGGCATTAACGTGCAATTCGCTTCACATTATTGTGCACTAAATTATATTATTTTTTATGTTTTGCCCAAACAAAACTAAAATCGAACGAACTATTTGGTTTATTTTATTGGTTAATCGGATTAATATAATTAATTTAAACAAATTATATTTTATATTATAAAAAATATATTTAATATTTTATTTAATATTTTTATATTATATTTTAGTTGTATAATATTAAATATATAAAAACAAAATAAAATTTTTGTTTTATAGTTTGATCGATTCGATTATTTAAAAGAAATTACATCAAATAGAACTAACCAAGAATTCAAAAGTATAAACAGATAATCGAACCAAAATATAATATTCGGACCAATATACTTTGTTGGTCGGTTTCGATTGCTAAGTGCAACCTGACAGTCACTAATGTGCATTTTGTCTAACGTTAATGTGCACTCGAATATGAGATATTTTTTATTATTTGTTTAAATCCAAACTAAGACCAAAATAACTGGTTTATTTGATCAGTTAATTGAATTAACCTAAATAGCCGAATTAATTCATAATTATATTATAAAAATATATCTAGTATTTTAATATTTTTATTTAGTAATTTTTTTTTTTTTTTTTTGTACAAAATGTATTATGTATATGTTAAGTGCAACGTGATGTTATATAAAGTGCAACACGTTGTTTCATAAAGTGCAACGTGAGAATTTTTTTTATATGGTTTGGTCAGTCCAGTTATTTTGGGTATATAATAAATAAAAAAAATAAAGAAAGTTGACATCGAAGCAAAATAACCAAAATTTTAAAGGTAAACATATATAATCGATCGAACATAAAATTCGTACAAAAAAAAACTAATTCAATCGGGTTTGGTCGCTATAGTGCAATATGACAGTCACTATTGTGCAATCCATTTAACGTTAAAGTGCAATTTGTATTACATTAATGTGCAATCAGTCTAACACTTGCAATTTATTTGTAATAATAAAATATATATTAGTATTTGTAAATTTTTTAGTTAATAGTTTATATTGTTGTTTGATGAAAATAAATAATATACATAAATATATAAAATATAAAAATATTCTTTATATAGTTCGGCCGATTTTGTTATTTTTTTTTCTTAAATAAATCCGAACTTGGACCGAGATAACCTAAATTTTAATATTTTGTGGAATACACATTGTTGTGATAATGTGCAATCCCGAACACATTAATGTGCATTTGTTCTAACACTATTGTGCAATCTGACATTGATTATTGTGCAATATATATAACATTAACGTGCAATATATATAACATTAATGTGCAATGTTTCAGTTGCTAATGTGTGGACTGTTATACTCACACATTTATTCTTATTTTTATATTATTTTAATACTTTGTATTATTTTTATTTATTTATTGAACATAAATTTATTAAATGTTCTATAAATTATACATTTGGCACATGTATCAAATTTAAATATACTCAAATTTTATCAAATTGTAATCAGCCCCCTTGAAATTATCTAATTTCCCCAATCATGCCCTAATTCCCAAATTTGACATCATCTTCTCCAACTCTCCACCGGCGCCGTTCAGCCATCTCCGGCGAGACATCCGACGTCGAAGTGTTCAGAGACCTCAGTCATTCCTCCTGGAGGTTCTCCCGCCGCGACTTGAACCCCGACGCCAACTTCCAGCGGGGTGGTGAAACCGGCCGTCGATGGATGTGGATGGCGAACGAAGCCGATGGAACTCCGGACGATGGACCAACGGCGGCGAAGTGCGCGTGACTGCGAGCTCCGCGACGGCTGATGCAAAGATCCCAACGGCGACCGGTTGTCGGATTTTGTCCGAGCTTCGTGGTTATGGTGGATGGCGGCAGCGGATCGGAGGTCCAGCATGTACGGCAGGGCGGCGGTCCGGCGGAGGTGCGGCGATGCCTAAGCCGTCGGTCAGGCGTGACGCCGCCGGGAAGTGGGCGGCCGGCGACGGGGATGTTCTTCGTCGTCAATTGCAGTGCGTGTGTGTATTACTGTGTGTTTGCTGTGTGTAATGGGTGTTGACCGATATTAATGTGTGTGTCAGTGTGTGTGAGAGAGAGAGGGGTATGATATGTGATGTGTTTTTGCCACGTGGCACAAACTAATTAGGTGTAAGTAATTATTAGTTGGCACAAACTAATATTAAAATGTTAAAATGTCTAAAGTATCCTTAATGAATAAATAAATGCTGATTTTATTTTTGCCATTGGATCATTTGATCTAATGGCTACGATGTATTCTCATTTCTTTCATGGAGAACCTTTCTTACTGGAACCCAACCCTATATATATATATATTAGATGAAGGAATTTGGTTTTTCGGATAAATAAATAAGTTATATTGTGATGAACCTAGCTAAAAAATTTAAAGAGACAACAATCAGTCAATCGTAGCCATGTTTGATGTTAGTGAGTTGGTGAAAAATTCATGTATTGAACTATATTTAGAGGTTTGAGGCTCGTCAAGTCCGCTTAACAAATTTGTGTGGTAAATAGCTCACACGATTACCATTTTTTAGCTTAAAATGCTAAGTCTGAAAAGTTGAATATAAGAGCTTTTTTTTTTCTTTTTTTTTTTTTAAATAAAGATTTCGTAGTATAACATGTCATATAAAATTTTTAAAATAGCTATAAAATTCGTTATTTACAAATAATTATTCACCAACACCAAATACAATTACAATCCGTTATCAGCTACTCGTATTATATATTTGGCTCAATTTAACGTATAATAAGAATAATTAATTCGTAAGAGTAGAGCCGTGCTTTCTGCATAGATCGGCAAACAAAGTTGTTTATGATATTGCGTCTTTTTTTTTTTTTCAAGCTTCAAAAGAAAGGTGGACGCTTTTCGCTTAAGGATCTGTAACGATTCTCTTTTGATCACTTAATATCAAAAAAATCAATGTTGGTCGGTGTACATGTTTCTAATTATAGATATAAGTTTGTCCTTTGTAACTTTCCGTAAAGGACCATGCCATTATTGTGTTTGTGTACACACATCTTTTTTTCAGAAAATTGGACAAAGGGTGATGAATTGCATACATACACATGCCTACACATATCATTCTTTGGAACTTTTATTTAGGATATATATTGCCTTGTCGGAGGCATTCATAGATCCATCGAAAATATCACAAGCAAGGTCTTATCGTGTTCATATGTACTTATTATTATTATTATTATATTTTTCTATAATATATGTGCACACTTAATTAAGATAGTTCTGAATGAATTAAAAATATTGGTTGGGTATTAAAGAAAAAAGTATGATTAATGGACTAAAAATAACATTAGTGTTTCCAATAGTGAATTATGTTGAGTTCCTCTATTGTCTGTCTAAAAACGGATGATTATTTCATTTTGTCGTACATTTGTAGTTTCCGGTTTATGAAATTTTGCTTCATACATCATCAATATCAAGTTGTCTGCTTGATTGAATTAAGCTTCGCATCATTTACACACTAGAAATCAGTAAATAATATTTGTGTTTATTAATCTCGTTCTCAAACATGCAAATTAAGAATCAATCTTTAGTAACAAGTAAACCATTGCATATATTTGTAATGAATGGTACACTATATATTATTGTTAATCCAATTTTATTGAAATATAAAGCTTATGTCTGCATGGATAAGGGCATGATGATGTGAAGAAACACTACAGAGGCGTGAGGCAAAGGCCTTGGGGCAAATACGAGACCCGAAAAAGGCGGCCCGCGTTTGGCTTGGCACTTTCGACACTGCCGAGGAAGCAGCCCTCGCGTACGGCTCTCCAGTTCAAAGGATCCAAAGCCAAACTCAATTTCCAACCTGGGATTGGCAATGGCAACAACACAGGCGCATCTCCTCGTCCTCATTGCTAAACTCTTTTCCAGCAGTATGCGCAATTCACTGATGAAAATTTTATTATTGAATCATGTCGCCACCTAATCAACAAGACAATCACGACTATGGAAATTTTTCAGCCGCCAGCTCCGGTTTTACGACTTACTTCAGCAACTACTCCCATCCTAATAACCCCAATGGATGACTAGCTACCTCTTAATTGAATTAAGAAGCTTGCTTTTTCTGTACGTAATGTGTGTGATTTGTCAATGAGAATTAACTTCATATGCTATTTGGAATGTAATTATGTACGTACCTTGACTTTCATTCACCTTTTGCTCTTGTTCTTGTTCGCCTCAGCTTTGTGGCAACATCCATCTCAAGTTTCACTACTATACCACGAGGAGGAGTACACACAATAAAAAGCAGAACAAATTAACAATCATGCATTAATATGCAATTTTGACTGAGTGCCGATATATATATATCTTCTTACATGTATTTAAGTACTGCAAATCAAAAGTTCAAAACACATACACAGATATATGCACCAAACATCAGAGGAAAATAAACCAGCTCCGAAGCTAGTAAAATCCAGAATTATGTTTTTAGCTGAAACAACTCCATTGGCAGTACACGCATATGATACTAAGTGGGGCATTTTTTTACATTGAAATCCACTGGTCTTTTTATGGCTCCAAGAGCATTTTTCTCAGCTCATGATTCTTTCCAGCAAGACAATCCGAGCTAACCAGCGAATTTATCCAGATTTGGTCTGATTTAACTGGTTCATCATCATCATTTCTGTGCCAACTCCAAAACGCATGAGTTGAGTTCACAATTCTGAGCTCACCATGACCAAAGCTGGCCTCTCGGAAGACTGACCACTCAGGTTGGGACTTCTTGTACCTGTCAAATAGTCCAATACTTAATACAAGATAGCCAATCATCATTTTATTGTTTATGATTAATCACACAGGATCTGATATAAAGAATGGTGCCACATTAGAGCAAGCCGAAAGACAAAAGCTTTCAATTCCAACTCATACAATTATCGGCTCAATTTAGATTATATAGCTCATATTATTCTGAAAGTGTCTCTGGATTCCTTGCGATAGTTGTTAATAACAAGGAAAGAACTTACCAGGGTGCTAATCCTTCTCTGTTACCTCCATCGCCAATCGTAATGTGGACAGCTCCACAAGGATCTGATCTACCGTTAAAAACACGCTTCTGTTGAGAAAAAGAAAAAAAAGAAAAAATATTAAGTGCAGTTCTCATAAGGTCAAAGACTAGAATACAGAAGAAAACATACCGAGCGTTCATAGGCATGCACATGGCCAGCAAACACAATATCCACGCCAGCAGCATAAAACAAGGGTTCCATTGCTGACATCATGTCATCACCTTCACCTTGATGAGCCGCATTACTGTTATACCATGGCACATGGAATAGTACCAAAATCCAGGGTGTCATCTTGCGATCCACCTTTGACAGGTCAGCCTAATCAGGGTTCAACAGCAAAAGCAGCTATATCAGCAAGTCGTGCATCCAATAAAGTCGAAATTCAGTCACAAGCACTGAACAAACCATATATATCCACTTATAAAGCCTTCATTCGAAATATAACAAGTTAAAAAACATATAATTAGAATTCTGAATAGCAGTTCTATCACCAGACATATATGAGATGAGATTATCACGAAATACTGAAAAAAGGGTGGGTGCTCATCGAACCTTCAACCACTCATACTGATCAGAGTACTCGTCGTAATCCGTATATGAACCAAGCATCACAATGTGAACTCCAGCCACATCAAACGAATAATACAGATTCGAACTCGAGTTGCTCTCTTCATACGGCATTCTCCACCTAGAATTGTACGACACAAAACCATCTACGAGAAATGGTATTTTCTCCTTCTCATGGTTCCCCTGTGTCACCATCCACGGCCTCTCACTCGCAAGTGGCTGCACCAGCTCGCCAAACGTATCCCACTTGTGCTGCATGTAATCAGCATAAGACAAGTCACCAGGCAGCAAGTGAATATCATATTTGCACTGTTGGATATGGTCCAGAGTTGACTTGGTCCATTCAGTCTGGCCTAAATCGCCAGCCACAGCAAATGTAACCGGGAATTCGGCAGGCGGGGTTTTGAGCTGGAACTCGGGACCTTCTCCACCACATCTATAAAAATACAAGGTGTTGTCCTCGAGAGGGCCAATCACAGTGTGATGAATTTTTCCAGAACTGTAGAGGAGATAACTATAGCTCGTATACTGTCCTTGAGCCGTCCATCTGTAGTTCTTGGGAGAAGTTCCGTACTCAACAATGGTGGGGGCATGTTTATCGCTAGTAACCCATGTTATTCGCATGTGTTTAGCTCCAGCCAAGGATATGTGAACCTGCAGTGGCCATTTGCCCGACAAAAAAGTTCAGAACATCAGCTCTAGAGGCATATTATCGCACATACCAAAAATTCCCCCAACTCAAGAATTGACAGTGTACAATTTAAACGTCGGGATGTAAACTTACCAAATTACGCATAGTATTCTGTACAAGATCATCCAAACAAAGCCTCACAAGAATTAATCTTTCTGGTGGACAGTTTGTTTAGGTAACAACCTTCAGCCAAAGCTTAGCTAATTCTCTTAATACATAATAAATTGATAATCAATATACAACCTTCAGCCGAAGCTAAGCTAATTCTCTCAATAGATAATAAATTGATAATCTCAGCTCTTGGTAAATCAAAAAACAGAGAAACCTAGGCAGACCCAACATACGAACTCTCCACATCACGATTCAAGCAAATCACGACTACCAGATCACAAAATCCAGAAGAAACAAACAGTAACATGCTCACTTTCGAAGAAATTCAAGTACTTGTCAAACTTCCCCCTTTAGAGATAAAAAGACTTTTATTCACCTGCTCGGGATAGGAAGAAGGCTTCGGGGACCATGGAAAATGAAGGGTTTTGCGAGGCGGCGGCCTGACGTAATCAGCAGCGGCACTGACGGCAAGTAGTAAGAGCAACGTCGCCACCAAATCCAGCTTTGACCCCATGATTGATTATTCTTCACCTGGATGGTTTACTGTGCATAATTTAGTTATAGTGAGCTAATAAGGGAAGTTTGTTTGAAGGGATGGAAATGCGTCAATCACAGATTGGTCATCATCATTTATTATTGTTTGTGTTTTTGCTTTCTTTGCCCTTTTTTCCCATTGGATTACCCAATTTTCTTTTCTCTTTTGTTTCTTTTCGTGCTATTTACCTCTACTTTTCACTTTTATCATTTTTCAAACTTTTTTAACTATTACTCAATTCCTCTAGATACATACACGAGATGAGCTCTTTTAGAATTTAATTTGGCTCGTAAAACTTAAAAATATAAAAAATTTAGGTCGTAATATTGATGAACAAGTTAATTTTGACCTCGACTTGACTCGATTAGATTCGTTTACACCCTAATTTGAATTGTAGAAGATAAATGCAAATTCCTTTTCCTTATTTTTTTTTTTTAATTGAAGATGATTAGTTGTAAAGTCAATACTATGAAATTTATTTTTCCCACCAAATCTACATATATTTTCGATATGGGTCATCACAAATCTGGCACAAAAAATTAATAAGAGATAACGCATTTAATTAATATATATCTTTTCGTGTTTGTTTCTTTCATTTTCCATTTTTTTTTTCAGTGGCGTGCGTTCTATATAGTATATTCAACCAACTATACGGAATTGAATGAATTTTTGAGCCCTAGTTCCTTTTATTTATATAGGACATGTGTATTAGTGAGACTGGGAACTTTTTTTTTATTTGTTTGGATTTCATGTGGTTGGACTTAATTAGACATGGCCAAAACGCGGGTTGGGGTACCGCTGGATCGACGGGCTCGAAAATAATGACCTTGAATCGGTACGGATCTATACTTGTGTCGGGTTTGTGTCTGGGCCGATTCGTGTCCGATCCGGACTGGGTCCGTGTAACAACAAATTTCGTGTATTGAATTTAAAAACACGAAAAATATTATTCAAATAAATTTCTTGAATCAAAATAAATATAATGGGTTACAATCTCTAATTTCTCCTCTGATTCTTCTCACGAACAATTTTAAGTCTTGGAGCGAAATCTTCGGCTTGATCTTCTCCTTGACTTGATTTGACTTGAATTAACGCTAATCCGAGGGTCAACGCCTTGATTTCGGATCAAACGTCGAAATATCCCAAGAACGCGAAGAACACGAATTCTTGGTCTTCGTCGCAATGTAGATCTTGAATCTTCTCCACGCCGGTTTTGAATTTACTAACGTTATTCGAAGGCTTTGCAGCTTGTTTCCGGATTGAACGCCAGTCTTGAGGTTGAATGCGCTTGAGGTTGAATGCGCTTGAATCTTGCTTCGAATTCTTCAAAAACGCCTTTAAATCTTCAAGAACACTTGAATCTCGTCGAGAGAATTCTCTAGAGCTCTTGAATTTTGAATATGAATTATGATGTGTGTGTTTTTTACATTAGGGAGAGCCCCTATTTATAGGTGTAGGAGGGAGAACCCTACCAAATTTAAGAATCGTAGGACGCGATTTGATTGGTCCATGATGATTCACATAAGATCTTTTAGATCCATTTAGATCTCCCAAGATCTTCTAGAAGACATGTGATTTATTACCAAGAATTAAGATTTGACACTTGGCGTTATTTGATTGGTCAAAAATTAAAATATTAAAATATCAATTAATTAACTATTTAAATTTAGGAATTAAATATATGGGAATTCCTAAAATATAAATAGAAAATATGACTTGATTTTTAATAAATTAATTTCCACGTGGCGCCATTGGATTGGCCACAATTTTTAAGTCTCTACAGTCCGTTACTTTTTTAAAAAACAATTAGAAAAAAAATAAAAATAAAAAAGGAGGGTCATTGACTCGGCCCGGCCTGGACCCGCCGGGCCGGGTCGTGAAATGTATGACCCTTACACGGCCCGTCTAAAATCCGGGCCGATTCCAGACCCGTGGTCAACGGGTTTGGCCGGGACGGGTCTGGGCCGGGTCAGTGCTGGGTCGGCGGGCTGGGTGGCCCTTTGGCCATGTCTAGACTTAATGGGATTGGACGTGATAACCTATTAATAATCATGCTTTAGATGAATCAATTACAAAAAAATATGAGAACATGAGGTTATACAATTCCCACACAAGGAAAAAGTCTTTATCAATATGCATACCTATGATCCAACTGTTCAAACCCAGTAATATAATGAACAGTGGAATCGAATCCTCCCTGTTTATACGTACATGACTCTTTAGTAGTTTGATAATATTGACAGTCTAACCAATATTGTTTGATGAACCACTTACTAATTGATGCAGAATAAATATAGTTATTATTATTATTATTATTATTATTATTATTATTATTATTATTATTATTATTATTATTATTTAGTAGATTGGTGAACAAGTTAGGTTTAGGGCTTTAAGAGTCTTATTTAAAGACTCATTCTTTTTTGTTATTAGGTGGTGAATTTTGAGATTGAATCAGGTATTGTGAGTATTGTGTGTTTTACGAGAGAGTATCTCGTTTATCTTTCCCACTCGTACGCTTCCCTACATCAGTTGGTATCAGCAGTCAATACGATTCACAATGCCGTCGGGACGACAAGATGCCGCAAACAAACGATGTGATGCAACCTTCAACGATTGGTTTCAACAGATCGACTACCGATTTGAACAGTTGGACGTGCGTTTCGCGGATTGGTTTGCAGATCTTTCGACGGGGATCAAGGATTTGCGTTTGACGCTTAACAACGTGATCTAGGATTTGCAGATGAACCTTGCCGCCGGCGACATGGGTGTGCGCAGGGGAGTTCACGGAGGAAGTGGAGGTCGTGTTCCAGGCGGGGCGCCCCGTCGGCGAGGAGACCATGTCGGAGGTGGATCCCTTCGGAGAGTGGCCGCCTCCGCCCGTCGAGACTAAGTTCGTTGCTGCACACGACAACCAAGATGTGCAGCAACAGAGTGCAATTTTTTAGGAAGATGACGGGCTATTGTACGACGGTCCTCCTATTTTCGATGAGGAGCTTCCGGTGACGGAGACATATTTTTGCGGCAATATCGATCCCGCGTGGGACGTCGCAGAAATTGAGCCTTTGACGGGGATGCTGTCGTTGAAACCCGATGTTTGGAGTATCTTGGCCAACGATGGTTTTTGGGAGCCGACTCCGAGGCTCAATAATTGGTGGGCCATTTTTCGATTGTCTATCGTTAAGTCCTTTGGAATATCATATTTGCACTGTTGGATATGGTCCAGAGTTGACTTGGTCCATTCAGTCTGGCCTAAATCGCCAGCCACAGCAAATGTAACCGGGAATTCAGCAGGCGGGGTTTTGAGCTGGAACTCGGGACCTTCTCCACCACATCTATAAAAATACAAGGTGTTGTCCTCGAGAGGGCCAATCACAGTGTGATGAATTTTTCCAGAACTGTAGAGGAGATAACTATAGCTCGTATACTGTCCTTGAGCCGTCCATCTGTAGTTCTTGGGAGAAGTTCCGTACTCAACAATGGTGGGGGCATGTTTATCGCTAGTAACCCATGTTATTCGCATGTGTTTAGCTCCAGCCAAGGATATGTGAACCTGCAGTGGCCATTTGCCCGACAAAAAAGTTCAGAACATCAGCTCTAGAGGCATATTATCGCACATACCAAAAATTCCCCCAACTCAAGAATTGACAGTGTACAATTTAAACGTCGGGATGTAAACTTACCAAATTACGCATAGTATTCTGTACAAGATCATCCAAACAAAGCCTCACAAGAATTAATCTTTCTGGTGGACAGTTTGTTTAGGTAACAACCTTCAGCCAAAGCTTAGCTAATTCTCTTAATACATAATAAATTGATAATCAATATACAACCTTCAGCCGAAGCTAAGCTAATTCTCTCAATAGATAATAAATTGATAATCTCAGCTCTTGGTAAATCAAAAAACAGAGAAACCTAGGCAGACCCAACATACGAACTCTCCACATCACGATTCAAGCAAATCACGACTACCAGATCACAAAATCCAGAAGAAACAAACAGTAACATGCTCACTTTCGAAGAAATTCAAGTACTTGTCAAACTTCCCCCTTTAGAGATAAAAAGACTTTTATTCACCTGCTCGGGATAGGAAGAAGGCTTCGGGGACCATGGAAAATGAAGGGTTTTGCGAGGCGGCGGCCTGACGTAATCAGCAGCGGCACTGACGGCAAGTAGTAAGAGCAACGTCGCCACCAAATCCAGCTTTGACCCCATGATTGATTATTCTTCACCTGGATGGTTTACTGTGCATAATTTAGTTATAGTGAGCTAATAAGGGAAGTTTGTTTGAAGGGATGGAAATGCGTCAATCACAGATTGGTCATCATCATTTATTATTGTTTGTGTTTTTGCTTTCTTTGCCCTTTTTTCCCATTGGATTACCCAATTTTCTTTTCTCTTTTGTTTCTTTTCGTGCTATTTACCTCTACTTTTCACTTTTATCATTTTTCAAACTTTTTTAACTATTACTCAATTCCTCTAGATACATACACGAGATGAGCTCTTTTAGAATTGAATTTGGCTCGTAAAACTTAAAAAGATAAAAAATTTAGGTTGTAATATTGATGAACAAGTTAATTTTGACCTCGACTTGACTCGATTAGATTCGTTTACACCCTAATTTGAATTGTAGAAGATAAATGAAAATTTCATTTTCCTTATTTTTTTTAATTGAAGATGATTAGTTGTAAAGTCAATATTATGAAATTTATTTTTCCCACCAAATCTACATATATTTTCGATATGGGTCATCACAAATCTGGCACAAAAACTTAATAAGAGATAACGCATTTAATTAATATATATCTTTTCGTGTTTGTTTCTTTCATTTTCCATTTTTTTTTTCAGTGGCGTGCGTTCTATATAGTATATTCAACCAACTACACGGAATTGAATGAATTTTTGAGCCCTAGTTCCTTTTATTTATATAGGACATGTGTATTAGTGAGACTTGGGAACTTTTATTTTATTTGTTTGGATTTCATGTGGTTGGACTTAATTAGACATGGTCAAAATCCGGGTCGGGTACCGCTGGGCCGACGGACTCGAAAATAATGACCTTGAATCGGCACGGATTTATACTCGTACCGGGTTCGTGTCCGGTCCGGGCTGGGTCCGTTACTTTTTTAAAAAAATAATTAAAAAAAGTATAAAAAAAATAGAAAAGGAGGGTCATTGACTCGGCCCGGCCTGGACCCGCCGGGCCGGGTCGTGAAATGTATGACCCTTACACGGCCCGTCTAAAATCCGGGCCGATCCCAGACCCGTGGTCAACGAGTTTGGTCGGGCCGGGCCGGGTCAGTGCCGGGTCGGCGGGCTGGGCGGCCCTTTGACCATGTCTAGACTTAATAGGATTGGACGTGATCACCTATTAATTATTTAATAATCATGCTTTAGATGAATCAATCACCAAAAATATGAGAACATGAGGTTATACAATTCCCACACAAGGAAAAAGTCTTATCAATATGCATACCTATGATCCAACGGTTCAAACCCAGTAATATAATGAACAGTAGAATCGAATCCTCCCTGTTTATACGTCTATGACTCTTTAGTAGTTTGATAATATCGACAGTCTAACCAATATTGTTTGATGAACCACTTACTATTTGATGCAGAATAAATATAGTTATTATTATTATTATTATTATTTAGTAGATTGGTGAACAAGTTAGGTTTAGGGCTTTAAGAGCCTTATTTAAAGACTCATTCTTTTTTATTATTAGGTGGTGAATTTTGAGATTGAATCAGGTATTGTGAGTATTGTGTGTTTTACGAGAGAGTATCTCATTTATCTTTCTCACTCGACGCTTCCCTACATCAGTTGGTATCAGCAGTCAGTACGATTCGCAATGCCGCCGGGACGACAAGATGCCGCAAACAAATGATGTGATGCAACCTTCAACGATCTGTTTCAACAGATCGACTACCGATTTGAACAATTGGACGTGCGTCTCACGAATTAGTTTGCAGATCTTTCGACGGGGATCAAGGATTTGCGTTTGACGCTTAACAACGTGATCTAGGATTTGCAGATGAACCTTGCCGCCGGCGACATGGGTGTGCGCGGGGGAGTTCACGGAGGAAGTGGAGGTCGTGTTCCAGGCGGGGCGCCCCGTCGGCGATCTCCACACCGTCGCCCGGCGATGCAGACGGCGAGGAGACCATCTCAGAGGTGGATCTCTTTGGAGAGTGGCCGCCTCTACCCGTCGAGACTAAGCTCGTTGCTGCACACGACAACCAAGATGTGCAGCAACAGAGTGCAATTTTTGAGGAAGATGACGGGCTATTGTACGACGGTCCTCCTATTTTCGATGAGGAGCTTCCGGTGACGGAGACATATTTTTGCGGCAATATCGGTCCCGCGTGGCACGTCGCAGAAATTGAGCCTTTGACGGGGATGCTGTCGTTGAAACCTGATGTTTGGAGTATCTTGGCCAACGATGGTTTTTTGGAGCCGACTCCGAGGCTCAATAATTGGTGGGCCATTTTTCGATTGTCTATCGGTAAGTCTCCCAACAACGGGATGCTTGGCCGTAGTTATGGATTTGAGCGTGACGAACGATGTGGTATGTTTTGTGTTAATTCAGCTGTGTGGATTATGCGTATGAAGGCGTGTACATGTGCCTTTGCAGCAGTTCAATCCTTGCCCGAGATTATGTTTACTTTCGGGGTTGTTGGGCGACCTTCAACCTTCGTGTACGATCGGGGGAAACGTTGGGCTATTCCTGTCACGAGACGTCTCCAATGGGAACGAGTCGGATTCGAGGGCAAATCCTGCTCAACCGGGGGAGAATGATGCAGAATAAATATAGTTATTATTATTATTATTATTATTATTATTATTATTGTTGTACCACAAATACTTGAACCGATCGACCGCCCCTCTCGAACTGGATTGCGCTTCCTTGATCGTCGGTAGCTGCAAAACACGCTGGGAGTAGTCCCGGCGTGGACACTCCGACGCTCAAGTCAGTGGTGGTGTTCCGAAGAGAAAACGGCAGAGTAACGAGATAATATGTGTGTATGTGTTGTGTAAAATGAATGAACCTGTGTTCTTTTATAGGTGAGGTCATGTACAAACCAAAGAGTTCTTTTCGGTCCAGAAGTCTTCCTCGTGTTTATCTCCAAATCCAGAACTTCAGAGTCCTTATCACTACAAACTTCCTTGTGACTTGGCCACAAAGCCACCGTCGGGCTCTAGTTACCTCAGTCGAACCGTCTGGCCGAGCTGCCTAGGTGCCGAGGCGCCTAGCTGCCTAGACTATCGCCTCCGCCTAGCTCACGTTGAGCTGGTCTCCGCCTAGCGCCCACCAAATATAACTGTAACTAGAACTCGGATCACAACCGGTCCTTCATGAACCGCTACTTACGCCTATATTATCTAGCTCTCCCATTTCTTAGACAAATCGAAGCTTATCTTAAGGAATGGAAAAATCACACATACTGTAGTAAGTACTTGCACTTAGGTTGAGAAAATTATCACCTGTCTACCTCAACTGCGCCTACCTCCCCCAAAATTCTCTCATCAACGCGCGAGCTCATATGCAGAGTCCCGCTAACCCCGTCGAGCCGCCGAGCCAAGGTGACAAGCTGCCAACCCACCACGTGATGCGGACTGGCCACGTAACGCCAAGCTGACTACGACGAGGTGCGTGGATGCCGAGCTGCTGGCCCTGTCGCGATGCCGAGCTACGGATGCCGAACTGTCAGCCTGATCGCGATGCCGAGCTGAGGATGTCGAGCCACCGAAGCCAATCCGCCGAGCTCACCACAGCGCCGAGCTCACCACAACGCCGAGCTGACCTACCGCAATGCTGAGCCAACACACGAACCCAACACACGACCATGCCGAACTACCAACCGCGACGCCGAGCTGGGAAGCGCCAATGCCAAACTCCCGAGAGTGGCGACGTCGAGCTGTCGTGAAGCCGCCACCGAGCCGAGGTGAGGATGCCGAACAGTAATGCTGCCGAGTCGAGGAGAGAGTGCCGAGCTCATGTGCCCACCTACCATGGGTTGCACATGTTTTCTCTTTTCCTCACCTACCAACACCCAACTTGCTCCCCAAGTTTAAATGTCCACCGTAGATCAAACTTCAAATCAAGGGCCAAGATCACCTAAGACCCACCAACCAAAATTCATCTCTTCCTCTATAAATATCCACCTCCCATCATTCACCATTCACTACTTCAATATTCATCTTCTTCCCCTTTACATAAATTCTCTCTCTAAAAATTCATTATCTGGGGATTTTATTTTTTACGAGCTCACAAAATTCCGCCGAGCACTCACACCGCCCCGACGACGAGTTCGCATCACCCGACGAGCCTCCACTGCCCCAACGAGCTAAAGCCTCCCGCCGAGCACTCACACCGTCTCGACGACGAGCCCGCACCACTGA
Source organism: Striga asiatica (assembly GCA_008636005.1). NCBI lineage: Eukaryota > Viridiplantae > Streptophyta > Magnoliopsida > Lamiales > Orobanchaceae > Striga > Striga asiatica. The sequence goes on along the minus strand of BKCP01005605.1, from coordinate 496,234 downwards.
CGAGCCAACACCCTCTCGCCGACCACGCGCCACCTTGCATCATGTCGGACAATTTCATGGGTACGCCAATCTCATCCCACTACTATCACCATCATTATTATTGTGCAAAATTTCATTTATTCATTATGTATTTATTTTTCGCATATGTTCGTCAATTGTTTTCCGACTATCGCACGCATTAGAGTCCTCAACTTCGACCACAAACACTAGCACCTCATCTTCCACCACGAGCACTAGGACATTCTCTCCTACTTCACACTCCACACCTATAGAAAATCCGGCCGTTACTTTGGCCCTCCAAGCCTCGTCGACCACATCCTCCAACAAATCAAAAAAGGGTGTCACCCACTCCCAAGCGACACCTTCTAACCCCATCTTCTACTCGGACAACCAAATAACCGCCCGTGTCAAAAAGATTGAATTACCCCGAGGATGGGAACTCAGACTCCCACAACCCGGAGATTTATACAAGAACCCCCCACCCGACTTCTACAGCTTTTTCATAGATCAAGCCAACGCCGGATTGAGATTTCCTCTACACCCCGACCTACTCGAATTAAGCCAGTTATATCGGTTTCCCCTGAACCAATTTCCTCCCAACGCGATGCGGTATCTCGTTGGTTTTATCATGATTTGTCGAGCTCACCTCGGCGAGCTTCACCCAGAACTATGTCTGTATTGTCTCAATCTCCAATCTGCAAACGACACTTCACCCTACCTCATGCCCCGCAACAAAGCTATTTTCTTAAAAAAACCCTAAATAAAAAATTCATAACTGGCAAAACAAATTTTTCTTCGTTCGCCCCCCCTCCAAAATTTCCGACCTCCAATCTGAGTGGCTGGACGAGCTGTCGGGTCAGCGAAAGAAACCAAGACGAAACGCCAAATATGACACCCTCATTACCCAATGGAATAAGAGCCCCCTTCACGTGGTGAAGCTGACCACCAATGACCGACTCCTTCGGCACTTCCAGCTGTCGAGCTGTGCCGTCGACCCCGTGAGTGACATAGGTAGGCCTCGACGCCACAAGTTGTCGTCATATCGCCTACTCATTCCTTTATGCTGGTTCTACTCATATAACTCGTTTACTTATTTTTTCTTTTTTGTATTTGTCTTGCAGCGGAACTTCTCCAAACCTGCGCTGCCCCCCCTGCAAGTCCTCAGGAGCAGCGCCGACTACCCCCAAAGTGCCAGCGCATGAGGTGGTCAACCTTCCCCTCGATAAGGTCCCCGAGCACCAGCCCTATTGTGAGCATCCGACGAAGTCCTTCAAGCGCAAGAAGACTTGCCCTAAAGAGGGGACCACATCGGCACAAGGCGCCGAGCTGACCACCCTCTCCCCACGGGCCAAGAAGCCAACTCGGTTTGCCGGGAATAAGAACGTATCAGTGACCAGCTCTTATCTCCTTGACATTTTTCTAAAGGGCGAGACAACACAATTGGCCACCAAAAAGAGTCGAGTCGAGACGATCACCTACAACCTTGGTCTGGTATGACTCTACCCCACTTAACTTACACTTTTATTAAACAAATATTGTGAAATCTATGCAAATCTAACCCCCTGTCCCAAACAGGCTTTGGCTGGCATAGCTCATCTTCTCGACGAGCAATTGGGGGACGAGGATGACGAGGTGAAATCCCTCAACGACGAGGTGGAGAAGGGTGAGGAGCGACTTGCCGACCTTCAAAAGGCCCTCGATCGTCAAAAGGCCAATGCGCAGAAGCTCCGAGCCGAGTTCCAAGCCAAAGAGGCCGAGCTTAAAGCTGAAGACGCCGAGCTTAAAAAGCTTCGAGAGGAAGTTGATGAGCGCGTTGCTCAGGCGCAAAGGGATGGCCAGGGATCTTTCCTATCATCGGATGTAGGACAACACTTCCTCGAGTGCTTCCGGTCCGAGCTGCTGTCACACTACCATGACTCCGTAGCATTCCTCCAGCGAATGGGCACAGCCTGCCGTGAATACTTCCACGAGGGGGTCGTTCGTACCTAAGCCGAGGTGGAGAACCAAGGCTTCACCATCTCCGTGGATGAGAACGCGCTGCTGAAAGGCGTCCCTACCCCAGCTGGATGGAACGGCGACAAGTCTCTTCTCCCGGACAATCCTTGGTAGGATAGAGCTTTGGAGGCTGCCGTAGAAGATCTACGACGCGCCACCTCCTTAGAGTTATGTGATTTCCTTTTGTGTTGAAGTAGAACATTTGAACGAACTTCTTTTATTTTGGCATGTAACCTTGAACTCGTTTAGTCATATGTTATGGTATGTCCAATGGAACATGTTTTTCTTTACTAATTTCTATACATGTCTTCAATCATTGCCTGTTGGCACCATGCTTTAATGCATCGTGTACATCTTGCCATTACTTTTGTCAATCGCCGCATACTTAAATAATTCGTCACTGCATGAGCAACAATTTTCCTCCTTTTTTGATGAGCATCATCATTCACCAAGTCTATAAAATACTTAGCATCGTGACAATGGGCTTTTGCACCTAGCACAATTATTTCTAAGTCTCTTAAGACTCGCCTATCCAACCTCATGCGACGACCTCGTACAATAGAAGTCATCGCGTAGCTCCGCGAGCTTAGGAGAGACTAACAGGCTTTCGCCCTACGAAGGTCGTCGCCTAGCTCCGCGAGCTTAGGAGAGACTGACAGGCTTTCGCCCTACGAAGGTCGTCGCCTAACTCCGCGAGCTTAGGAGAGACTAACAGGCTGTCGCCCTATGAAGGTCGTCGCCTAGCTCCGCGAGCTTAGGAGAGACTAACAGGCTGTCGTCCTACGAAGGTCGTCGCCTAGCTCCGCGAGCTTAAGAGAGACTAACAGGCTGTCGCCCTATGAAGGTCGTCGCCTAGCTCCGCGAGCGTAGGAGAGACTAACAGGCTTTCGCCCTATGAAGGTTGTCGCCTAGCTCCGCGAGCGTAGGAGAGACTAACAGGCTGTCGCCCTACGAAGGTCGTCGCTTAGCTCCGCGAGCGTAGGAGAGACTAACAGGCTTTCTCCCTACGAAGGTCGTCGCCTAGCTCCGCGAGCGTAGGAGAGACTAACAGGCTTTCGCCCTACGAAGGTCGTTGCCTAGCTTTGCGAGCGTAGGAGAGACTAACAGGCTTTCGCCCTAACACATTCCATACAAGAGAAGAATAGAGCTGATAAAACTTCAAAAACAATCTCATTATTGGTCTTGTTGAAAGAACAAAAGCAAATGCAAACAAACCAACCCCCCAGGCAACTCCTCGACGGCAAGAGGAGATCAAACGATACATATGACGAGGGCGGAGCTGGACAAGATCATAGCGGACGCAATAGGGCGGGCTCAAGAGGTTGATCGGCGAGCTAATGAATCGCTAAGGCAGCCCGTGCATCAGCAGTTGTCCTTGCACCCTCACCAGACGCACCAGCGCGAAAGGGGGGATGAGGATGGCGATAGGTCGGCGACATCTCGACCCTTGGTAGCACAGCAGGAGGGGTTGACTCTGAAGAGACTAGCAGAACAAATGCGTGAGATGCAAGCCTGATTCCCAGGGAAAAAGGTGGACAGGTCGCATGGTCATTCTTTTTCGGAAGAGGTGCGAGGTAGAGACTTGCCAAATAACTTTAGAGAGCTGAGCCTATCATATGATGGGTCGACAGATCCTGCTAGACACCTGTGGTCGTTCGATAACATGGCGGTCCTGCACCGATACAGCGATGTGGTTAGTTGTCGGGCTTTCTTAACTACTTTGAAGAGCTCAGCACAAGACTGGTTCCACCAGTTGTCACCCAGTTCTATTGACAGCTTTGAGAGGTTTAGTTCTCTGTTCTTAAACCAGTTCGCGAGCGCTAGGAAGCATGAGAAGATGTATCTCTCACTAATCAACATGCAACAGAGGGAGGGGGAGAGTCTGCGACAGTACGTTTCAAGGTACACTAAAGAGTGTGTGGAGGTACCTTCTGCTACATAGGAGATAACAGCTGGGGGTCTCACGCGGGGGTTGAGGCCCGGTAAATGCAGGGATTCACTTGCAAAGAGGCCTGCAAGGTCCTTTGACGAGCTCCTCGAGAGGTGTAGCAAGTATGTGAATATGGAGGAGGCTGAAGCGGATTTCATTCAGAATGACAAAACAGAGGCTAAGCAGGTAGACGAGAAGCCTCGGCAAAGTGATCGCCGAACTGCTGCTAAAGAGTACAAGGTTGAGGAGCGGTTCAGGGGTCCGAGGGACGTGCATTACAAACCACTTAATGCGCCACAACAGGAGATCCTGGAGATGATGGAAAAGCGGGGAGAGGACAAATTGCTCGCGCAACCCAAACCTCTGCCCCCACCGCGAAAGTTTTCAGCTGGAAAGGATAGATAGTGTCGGTACCACCGTGATTATGGCTACTCTACCAATTTCTGCCAGGAGCTGAAAGATGAAAATGAGCGGCTCATCTGGGCCGGCCACTTAAAGGAGTTCGTGATCAAGGATAAGGAGCGCTAGGAAGATCGCCGCGATGGACGTGAACTGGGTGACAAACGGAGGAGGACTGATGAGCATTATGACAGGCCAACTAAGAAAGGCGTCAAACAGAAATTCGCTTTGGTAGCCCACCCCCAGGCAAATGGGTAGACCGAGGTCGCTAATAGGTCAATTCTTAATGGATTGAAGACTAGGTTGAAAAGAGCCTCAGGAGCTTGGGTGGATGAACTTGATTCGGTGCTTTGGTCATACCGGACGACGCCGAGGACCTCGACGGGAGAGACTCCATTTAGTTTGGTTTATGGTATGGAGGCCGTCATTCCGGTTGAGGTCGGCCTCAACTCAGAACGGTTAGCACCTACGCGGAAGAAGGGAATTGTCGAGCTCTGGAAGGAGGCGCTGGACTTGGTGGATGAGTTGCGAGACCAGGTTGGGTTGAGGACAACAATTTATAAGCAGCGGATGAAGGCTGCCCATGACAAGTCGATTCGAGCTCGGCGTTTCCAGGTCGGGGACTTGGTTTGGCGTCAGGCGGATGCTCTGAAGCATGTGGGGTAGCTGGAACCCAACTGGGAGGGACCATATACTGTTGAAAGGGTATTCGCTGGAGGTGCCTATGAGCTTCGTGATGCGGAGGGGCGGCTGCTGCCGCGACCCTGGAACATATCGCATTTGAAGAAATATTATGCCTAGCTTTAAAAGTGTTATTTACGTTCCTCCTGCTAAGACCATCTGTTGATTGTTTAGCGGGGTCACCTGACCAATTCCTCCACTCGTTGCACCGCCGAGCTCCTTCTCCTTGTTGGTCTGGCCACCCGATTCTCTTGGGTTCGCCAAACGCCCTTGAGCTCCTGGTGGTGGTGTCGGGGTCACACTTGGGGCCAGCAACGTCTCCTTGGGGGTAGTCAACGACGGGGACCACCCGGGCGGCGGCCCTGTTCCAAGAGCCCTCTTCGTCCACGCCTCATCCATATCCTTCGTCATGTTCTTTCTTCGAGTTATCCCCTGCCATGATCCACGTCGCTCTTCCTCTTCTTTAGTGAGAAAAAAACAGCCGTTGATACTCTGGTAGAAGACTGAGATTCTCCCCACAGACGGCGCCAATTTGTTATACCACAAATACCTGAACCGCTCGACCTCCCTTCTCGAACTGGATTGCGCTTCTTTCATCGTAGGTACCTGCAAAACACGTCGGGGGTAGTCCCGGCGTGGACACTCCGACGCTCAAGTCAGTGGTGGTGTTCCGGAGAGAAAACGGCAGAGTAACGAGATAATATGTGTGTATGTGTTGTGTAAAATGAATGAACCTGTGCCCTTTTATAGGTGAGGTCATGTACAAGCCAAAGAGTTCTTGTCGGTCCAGAAGTCTTCATCGTGTTTATCTCCAAATTAGGTCAAAGATATCCAGAACTTCAGAGTCCTTATCACTACAAACTTTCTTATGACTTGGCCACGAAGCCACCGTCGGGCTCTGGTTACCTCAGCCGAACCCTCTGGCCGAGCTGCCTAGGTGCCGAGGCGCCTAGCTGCCTAGGTGCCGAGGCGCCTAGCTGTCTAGGCTATCGCCTCCGCCTAGCTCACGTTGAGATGGTCTCCGCCTAGCGCCCACCAAATATAACTGTAACTAGAACTCGGATCACAACCGGTCCTTCATGAACCGCTACTTACGCCTATATCAATTATTATTATTATTATTATTATTATTATTATTATTATTATTATTATTATTATTATTTCGTAGATTGGTGAACAAGTTAGGTTTAGGGCTTTAGGAGTCTTATTAAAGACTCCTTCTTCTTTGTTATTTGCAGTTGAATTTGAGAAATAAAATATCTATTCTTGTGTGTTTTATGAAGAGAGAGTATCTCTTTTATTCCGTTTTTATTCACATTCTACATCACTAATGATTTAACTAGTTTCATCACTAATATTTTTTTTATTCGGAACGAAACAGATATTATATCAAACCTCAAGAGAGAACATAGTTCTAATACAAACATGACCCACAACCGAAAATGAAAAACAGAGAGGACACGCTATAGAGCGGCTTAGAGATCCCATAGACGGGATATGACCCCAACAGGGTAAAATAGAAGAGCACTAAAAACACAAAAAACAACACAAAGACCCCAACAGGGTAATACCTGAATGTCGAGCCCCAACAGGGTAATAAGGTGACACTCGGGCGCACAGGGGCCAACGACCCAAACCTAAAACACAAAAACAAACACAAATACAGACACATACATCACAAAACACTAAAAACAAATAACAAAAATAACATAATAACCCTTCATCGGCATACGAACGGTTCCAACCAGTGATGAACGATCGACACAGGAAAGATTCCAAGCCAGTAAAAAACACTACCGAAACTGCACCAATGCCTATACAGTAGCCGAACCCGAGCCCTGAACCAATCCCCGAATCAACCCATCTCCGACCGAAAGAGAATCGACCAGCCCACACACCTGCCCACCCAGGCCCGTTTAACACCACTAGCCAAGCCCAAGGTCCCCCGCCGCCTAACACCACTAGCCGAAACAGAGGAGGGTGAGGGTGGTTCGGTCCCTCAACCCCGACTGCCGCAACCAGAAAAGTTGCAGCCAACGGAGTCCCGCAAACCCGATGACACACTCTCCGCCCAACACCACCACGGAGCTCCTACGATCAGAGGCCCTGGCCCCGCCAAACAGAGGCGAAGCCCTGCCGGAAGAGGTAGATTCCAAGTATCACAGACAAAGCGAAGTTGAAGGGGCTTACCGTCACCTATCGAAGGTCCACCATTGACTGAAGAAAAGACTCCAATCTCCGGCCAAACTCCAAAAGTGAGGGACGCCACCGTCGACCAGAACCTCGTCAGCAACCTAGAATTGGACCGCCGCTCGCGGCCCTTCCACAGCAACATCAGAGGTGCACGTCGTCCAGGAGGGCGGAGCGGTCAAGGAAGACCCCTAGCCAGAGCTCCACCGGCGAGATTGGGGGGTTAGCTTATCCCGAGAGGAATTGTTTCATCACTAATATGATAACTAAAAAATTTTTTTGAGTAAGTATTTTGTTAGAACTTAGAAGCATCATTTTTATAAGGGAAAGAAAAAAAAAAAAAAGAATTCTCTTGTCAAAACCATCCAATTTTCATACAAAGTTAACATGCCACTTGCCATAGTGTCCTTTTCGTGGCCATCGCTTATGACTCGTTGTCTTAAAAAGTGGTTGTCAGCAACACCATAGGATATATTTAGAAAAAATTGACCAAGTCAAATATATTTCACAAACACATTTTGCTCTTAGAGAGGTAGAAACGGATCATGCAAGCGCTTCGAATCCTTTAGCAATTTCTTGAAAAGGCAGTAATGGACTTAGTTTTTTCAGAACTAAAGTTTTCCCTCATCTTTCCAAGAGATTCAGGATTCGAATGCTACCCCAAAGTTTGCGTTTCATCTTCATTTTGATTAAATGCTATATATATGTATATATATAACTTCAGAGGCTTCATGTTATTAAAAGGATTGTTGAAATTTGAAGCAAAAGGAAATAAATAGAAAGGATGTTGAGTTGTTTTTCGTGTTGTATGTCCGAAGAAAGTGCTCGACAAGCGTCCTTGAAGAGTAAGAGTACTCGAAAGTACCATGACACGAAGCCTTTGGAATCCATTGCCAATATCTCCATGAAGACCGGTGAGAAAAAAAATATCGAATCGAACATGGCTTATATATATTCGGATTAAATTCTTCTATTCTTTTATCAAATTTTCATGCGATGATATAACGTTCTTCACGTAGATCATAATTCATAAACATCATATTCTTTATTTTGATATAGAATCTTATATATCCAACAATAATATGAAAATCTTAAATTTAACAAAATCCTTAGATTTGCAGAAGGTAGCAGGAGGAGATATTTGGCGGACGAGATCGAAAAACTCGGAAAGAACAACATCTCAACCGATATTTTCACATTTAACGAGCTATCGGCCGCCACTCAAAACTTCAAACTCGATACTTTGATCGGTGAAGGTGGCTTTGGGAGGGTGCACAAGGGCCACCTAGAGAATAAAAACATTGTAATTAGTTACTCAAAAACAATTATATAGTTACAAGAGCGATTTGCCGATTTTGACTTCAAACAGAAATTGAATTTTCCTCTGTTTCTATATATATATATATATATATATATATATATATATGTCTTAGGATGTTGCAGTAAAGCAACTTGACAGGAATGGTTTCCAAGGGAATCGAGAATTTCTCGTCGAAGTTCTTATGTTGAGCCTTCTTCACCATCCGAATCTCGTAAATCTAATCGGATATTGTGCCGAGGGAGAGCAGAGAATATTAGTCTATGAGTACATGGCCAATGGCTCCTTAGAAAATCACCTCTTAAGTAAGTATGTCTTATTTTCATTTTTTTTTTTTTTTTTGNGTAGTGTTAATTTTTTCGAGTAGTGATTTGTTATAAAGTTTCGATTTTTTCATTTTTCTTAAAATGCACCAGATATAGACTCGGATAGAAAGCCACTCGACTGGCAAACCCGGATGAAAATTGCTCAAGGCGCAGCAAAAGGGCTCGAGTACTTGCACGAAACAGCTAATCCTCCGGTAGTTTACCGAGATTTCAAAGCTTCAAACATACTCTTAGACGAAAAATTCAACCCCAAACTTTCCGATTTCGGGCTAGCCAAGCTATGTCCTAGTAACGATGTAAAAAACTATGTTTCGACACGAGTAATGGGAACTTACGGGTACTGTGCACCCGAATATGCAGCCACCGGACAACTCACCACCAAATCCGACGTGTACAGTTTTGGGGTCGTTTTTCTAGAAATGATCACCGGTAGAAGAGTTATCGACAATACGAAACCAAGTGAGGAGCAGAACTTAATCGAATGGGTAATATTAATAATGCATAAACATATGGTCTCATTTAGACTTTTAACATTCTCGGATTATAGGTTATGCTTGGTAACCAAATAAGCTAGCTTATAGCTTATAAGCTCCATGTATTCAAATAAGTTTTGTTTGATAGGACGAATTTTTTTAAAAAGCTCGAGTTTATTGATAAGCTTCGTAACTTTTCAAATAAGTTCGTTGAAATTTTTATTTCAGCTACCTTATCAGCTAATTTTATCAAACACTTTTATCATATAAGTTAACTTTTCAATTATAAGTCATGAGCTATAAACTAAAAGCTCGAAAATCACTTATAAGCTATAAGCTAGCTTATCAGCTAGTTTTACCAAACATAACCTAAACTTAAATTTCCTGTTTCACTTTTTGCAGGCACAACCTTTATTCAAGGATAAGAAAAAGTTCCATATGATGGCTGATCCGTTGCTCGGAAGGAATTATCCAGAAAAAGCGCTTTACCAAGCGCTGGCTATTGCTGCAATGTGCCTGCAAGAAGAAGCCGATACTCGGCCATTGATAACCGATGTTGTGACAGCACTGCAATTTTTAACTGTTGGCAAGGAGAATGAAGGAGAAGATAATAATGGTGATAAATAAGGTGGAGGGAGCTATGGGTTTTCCAAATTAATATGGTGCTTGCTGCTACAAATGTTGAATATACACTAAACTGCACAGTGCACATATTTTTTATTTTTTATTTTTTGGCAGCAGTATGTAAATGTAAAGCCATTGTATGGAGAAAAAAATAGATAATTCAAGATTGATTATTTCATATTGTGAATAGAATTTAAGTGAGCTAACAAACATCAAGAGAGTGAAATGCTAATACAANTTTAAATAATGAGATTATGGTTCTTGTTAAAACTTAACCAATTTTATTTATATTTGCTGATGTTTATGTGTTACTGTTTTTAAATAATGAGATTATGGTTCTTGTTAAAACTTAACCAATTTTATTTATATTTGCTGATGTTTATGTGTTACTGTTTTTAAATAATGAGATTATGGTTCTTGTTAAAACTTAACCAATTTTAGACCGCCAAACCCCAGACAATCAAGACAAACCATTCAAAACCACATTCTTAATTTTATGTTAAAAAAATTGTTTCAAATAAAACCTTTTAACCATATATGTCACTTAATTTGTTAGTTAATTAGGCTTGATGGTAAGTACTAAGTAAGTCGTGCATATTTTTTATAACATACTTTATTGAAATATCAGGCGGAAAGAAACACAATAAACAATTATATTATATTTAATTTGATAAGTATGCTTTTCTGGCAAAAAAATTATAATTAATTAATTCGGTTAGATTTCACATACCAATATATGACATTTAATATCATAAGTATTTTTTTGATAAAAAAAAAAAATTATGATTAAGAGAGTGAAATGCTAATACAAACGTTGTTAAGAAAAAAAGGACTTTTTGTTGGAGTGATTCATTTTTTTATTTATTTTTGAAGTACTGTGACTTGATTTATATTTATATTTGTTGATGTTTATGTGTTATTGTTGTTAAAGAATAAGATTATTGTTCTTGTTAAACCAATTTAGACCGCTAAACCCCAAACAATCAAACCAAACCATTCATAACCACATTCTTAATTTTACATAAAAAAAAATGTTTCTATTTGCTAGTTAATTATGTTTAATGGTTAGCAAGTCATATTTTTTATATGCATATTATTAAATTGAAATGTCATGCGAAAAAAAACAAACTAAATAAATATATGGAATTTAAATCTTAATTCATAAGTACGCTTTTTTGGTAAAAAAAAAAATGATAATTAATTGATTGATAGTCAAATGGTCAGATATTTCATAGGAGAATTTTTTTAGTAATTTTGAGAACCAAAATTCATTTTTATCTCCAAAACATTAGATTAGTTGGCACTTCAAAAAATAAAGCTGCTTAAATACGGACCGTTGGTTTTGGGCATATATCTCTGTAAAGTCGGAAATCTGAAAGCACAGTAGCAGTTAGCGATGGCGTCCATAGCTCCTTGCGCTCTCCACTCAAAATTCTCCATCAACGCCACCCTTTCTTCTTCGTCTGGTTCCCGTGGTCCCGCCGCAGCTTTTCTGAAGCTCAATTGTGCATTCCTAGGCTCCGCCGTGAGAGTAGGGTGCAGAGCAAGGCCGAGGCTCGGGCCCAGCCGTGGCTTGAGAATTCGTTGCTGGTTCAGGTTCGGCAAAAATGGCGTCGATGCTGAAGGCGCCGGAATTTATGGCAGCCAAGGCCGCGATGATTTTGACCGCGACGATGTTGAACAGGTTTATCACAACCTCTCTCGTTTTCTCTTTCTGACTTTTGCTTAAATTGTAAATTTCTCACCTTTTTTTGTGCTTTCCCTTTTCAATTGAGGAGAACAGGAGGTAAAAAAATTGAAAAAAAAAAAGAACAAAAACTAATCAATGGTGAATGAGTTTGTTTTTTGTGTGGATAGTACTTCAATTACATGGGGATGCTGGCCGTGGAAGGTTCGTACGACAAAATGGAGGCTCTTTTGAATCAAAATATCCATCCGGTCGATATCTTGCTTTTGATGGCTGCCTCTGAAGGTGATAAGCCCAAGATTGAAGAGTTAATCAGAGCCGGAGCTGATTACACGGTCAAAGATGTACAAGGCAGGACTGCCTTGGATAGAGCTGCCAATGATGAAATCAAGGATTTTATTCTAAGTTTTTCGGTTCAAAAAGCATGATTAAATGTTTCGCAATGTTAAAATTCCTTTCAGATTCTTGTTAGTTGTTACTATAAGCTATTCCCAGTCAGACCCTTGCTATTTTCGCTATATAGCTGTAATTCCTAATTTCCTACATTAGAGAAGGTAATGCAAGTTCAATTGATGAACCTAACGAACATTGTTTTAGAAGTCGTTCGACTTGATCAATAAAATGTATTAGGCTGTATGCATTAGCTCACAGACTATTCAATATCAATTATACTCTGGAAATACATTTCAGAATTCAATTTTTCATAATCCAGTTAAAGATACAAAGAGTAGGCTTCATTTCTCAGCTTCTAAGAGAAACTAATGCATCATGTTACATACATATAAAGGATGATCATTACATTTGAATTATTATGTCAACATTTCCAGTGTTTCGCACACGACCCGCCTATTTTTGATCTGGAAGTTTCTCTAATAATTCTGGTATGATCTCAAAAAGGTCCCCTACAAGTCCATAATCAGCAACCTGCAATTCATTCAGGCACAGGTTGAAAGCAAACAAAACATTTGCACAAGGCTTGACAAATTCACGTAAAAAGTTCAGTTACAAGCAATCAGACAACAGATTATCGACGCCATCAAAATGCTTGATGGTGATAAAAACATGTGAAAGATTAACAGCGTCTGGTTTTGAAAAGGACCTGAAAAATAGGCGCATCAGCATCCTTATTTACAGCAACAATGACTTTAGAATCTCTCATGCCTGCTAAGTGTTGAATAGCTCCAGAAACACCAAAAGCCATGTACAACTGAGGAGCAACTATTTTTCCTGTCTGACCAACCTGATAGACGAACAAGGCAAGACAAATGGCAATTTTAAAACCATCCAAAACTGCATTTAATAAGAAGCTTATAGTTTTTGAGTGAAATTCTAAATTTTGAACTAAACATCAATTGATAATGAGAAAAAAAAAATTGGGCATCAAGTTCGTTCGGGATGCTGCAAAGAGTCTTCTTATGCCTAACCTGAAGCTCGTTCGGGACAAATCCAGCATCGACAGCAGCACGAGTTGCTCCAACTGCATTAATTTAGGGTATAAGTTTTACCTAAAAGAAAGATGCATATTAAACATGCCTAAAAACCAAGAGATGCACCCAAGGAAGAGAAAAAACTATACGAAAGAGTTTTAGACATAAATTCCAATCGAGCAGAAAATAGTAGTAGTATCACTATGCAACTGTAAACATCATCCAAAAAATTAGAAACCTGCAGCGCCAAGTTTCTCAGCAAGCTTCTCAATCAATTTGAAATTCTCAGCACTTTTTAGAGCTCGTCCTCCCGTGACAACAATACGTGCATTACCAAGATCTGGGCGTTCTGTGTCTTGAGAGGAAAGGCTTATGTACTTTGATTTTTCAACTGCATCATCTGAAATAACCCACAAATAGCAAAACCACTGTATTCCGAAAATGCTCTCACAAACTCAAATTAAAGCAAAAAATTAATAGGTATTTTTGTATATACAAATATTTGCAAACCTTGGTGGAGATTTGAAAGGTCAACCTTATCAATGGATGCAGCATTAGATACGGAACTAGCTGACACAGGCTCAGAAGGAAATGAAGTGGACCGGATAGTCAACATGCAGGGGTCTGAGCCAGTGTACCGAACTGTACTGAGAGCATTACCAGCATATATTGGCCTGTCATTTGAAAAAAAAAAAAGTGTTAGTAAAATACAATGAATGCACACAATTTTCTATCGTGCACTTGTAAGAACCTGAAGTTAGAAATTTGAACACCAAAAGTGACCTGACGAAAATGTTAGGCCCGCTAATCTCGGTGACATCAGTAATGGGAGAAACATCGAGAAGAGCTGCTGCACGAGGGAGAATATTTTTTCCGAAAGAACCTGATCCGGAAATTATGTGTGAGTAGCAGCCTTTCTGCTGTACAATGTGTACTAGCTTAGCCCATGGTTCGGCTAGAGGATATGTAAACTTGTCTGAATCAGCAAGAAGGACCTGCATAAGATATGTGTGACAAAACTGAATATCCACAAAAAAGGTAAACTGATATCAGTTCCTTGGGGAACTAACTTCTCTAAGTTCGACCAATTCTATTCCACTCACCACTCTACTCACAACTAAGGTTCAAACACCAGAATACAATAATCTATAATTTAACTTCCAATATCATTATCCTGAACCACAGACTCTATTTCTGCATGAGTTTGCAGACCATGAAATCTAGATAAATACATAGGCTTCAGAAATATTTCAACCAAATCCCATCATAACCAAATTAAACATGAATCTTCAATTAATATAATATCAAAAAATACTGCCCGAGTAAGGTATGCGAAAGATGAACCTGAGAAATCGAAGGATGTGATGAGGCAGCACGGGCAGCGGCTTCATGTAAAGAAGGACCTGAACCAGCAAGCAGCAAAGATATTGAATTGTCCTCACCCAAGCATTTAGCAGCCTCCACAGCACTTAACGATGAGTCCTTAACAGCACCTCCCTCGTGCTCCCCCAGAACCAGCGTGCTCAGCTACATAAATCACGAAGAGGTTATCCATGAGAAAAATTATTCAATCCAAAACAAAGCTCCAGAACACCTCTTCTATACATTAGCAATTCCATTAAACAAAATAGCCCACCAGCGAGACATAACATTCGGATTTACAGAAACTGTTGCATTAGACTAGCTATTCTGAATCACTTCGAAACACACACATTCACAGGTTCCCAATTTTCCACCATTTCCAGTCACATAAAGATTAGCAACTATGGTCCCTGCTAAATTGATACTGAATAATCTATGCATCTAAAAATTTTGATCATGGAGCAATTGGAATGAAAGAGGGATTACTGATCGAGAAGTGGTCCGCGTGCGAGTAGCAAATGGGCGGCTCCGGAAAAACCCCAGCAACCGTCGAGTTGCCATTTTTACTTGGCGGATCTTCTTTGGTAGAGCTTAAGAACGAGATTGGTGGATTGAGCAATTGATAGGTAGCCAAAGACTCAGCATCCGTACATCCGATTCGCCATGCTCAGACTCGGACTCGTTACTTTCTACAAGATCATGCGAACCGGACCATTCTATTTGTATATTTTATCACTCATTTTAAGTATTTAAATTCAAGTTAAATTCCTACTTCCTTTTTCATCTTTCTTGTCAGTCCCTATCATTTTTAAACTTCCTCTGCACTCTCTAAAGTTAATTTCTCTTTTCAAATTACTCTCCATATATATACTACTTTTATTATTATTCTTTTATTTTGCCTTATTTTCATAAAAAATTGAATTGAAACTCTCATCTCTCTTTCTTCGTTTTTGCCATTTCTCTCTCTCTCAAAATTCATCGCCGACCGTCGGTCTCTCTCAAATTTTCGTCGACAAGCGTCACTCTCTCTGAAAGTTCCATCTCTCTCAAATTATTATTTATTTTATTATTGTACAACTGAAAAAATTAAAAAAGAGCAGAAGAACCCGTCCCTCTTTTTTCTTCTTCGACATTCACACCATTCTCGTCGCCGACGATATCCCCAATCCTCCGTCCACCTTTTGATGTGGAAAGTGTCCTTAGCTTTCCTACCAGACAAGTTCCTTATCGACGACGAAGAGTTCGGACCAAGGGCGGCTGATCTCCCGACCCGCCAGTAGCAAGCTGGCCAATTTCAACTCCTCCAACGTATCTCAAGAGGTCGCTTGATTTGGGTTCGATCTGGACTCTATAATTCAATTCACCATCAAATACGCTTTCGGGACCTCCGATTTCACTCCGTCAGAACATTTTGTGCTCGCTCAAAATGTCGTCGCACGGCGGTCAGGTAGTGCAAAAACCTAACCCGAGTTGGTGATAATTGATATGCTGTACCGAATTTGGGTGAAATTTTATGTGCATCTAACCTAGCCGGCCAGGTAGAGCCCGTCAGAGGTAATATCTTTTTCTTATTATCTAATTCCCAGTCTAGCTTGAGTAGGTTCATATGTCTTGAATTTTGGTCGATTTCAATTCTTGTGCAGACCATATTTTCGGTCCATTTCAATTGTCTGTTCGCGTGGCCGATCATACGCCGCCGCACAATTTATGTTTCCTTGTCGGCTGCGATATCTATATATATATAATAAGAATTACCATTTTTTAAAAATGGAAAGTCAAATTTCAGTCAACATTAATTACCTACCATTCTTAGTAACTTTTTTTTCCTAATAATCATATTAATAATACTAGTAGTCACCCGTGCATGCATGGGGATATTATTATCTAGAATGTTTTTAAAAAACAATTTTGTATATAAATTGTGTTATGCAGGCAATGATCATGATTATAATAATAGACATATAAATATATCATTAAATTGAAAAAATTATATATTATTGAACACTTCCCTATATACAACATTATTGGTTTGATTTTTTGGCACGTCATCTTCGCCATAAATTAAGATTTTCAAACTTTTTCGTTTAGTGACACGGGAAACAACAACATATAACTGGCCATGACTGAACACTGGATTTTAAGAAATAAGCTAACATGAGATAAGGATTGTCCCTGACTCTTGTTTATAGTCATGGCGTAAGAAACCATAATGGGAAACTGTCGCCGCTGGAACTTCAAAGGAATTCTAACATCAGAAAGAGTTATGGTCATTCTTGGAATCAACACCTTATCACCAGCATGATCTCCTGTGAGTATCTTACACTCAAGAACGTGAGTTGATAGCTTTGTCACTACCAATCGTGTCCCATTACACAAACCCATAGAATGATCCATGTTCTGCAACAATATGACTGGAGTTCCAATCTTCAAATACAACTCATGGTTTGGTATTCCGGAACACTTGATACTATTCAAAAACTCAGGCGTATGGAGATCAGACAAAAAATCATTATTAGAATCCGATTTGCACATACTGTCAGAGCTCAAGTACATACGACCATCCAGCAAATTCAATGATGTCATGTACTGATTGATAGACTCGACCACATCCAACGTAGGCGCTAATATAGCCCTATTCTTCAAATAACTTGGATCGTCGGGTGCCTCCTTATACATTGGACATGTGCTTTCAACTATCTGAGCAATAGGATCATCAGATGGCTGAAGCAAAATGTCCTCGGGTATGTCTGTAGGTGCACATCCATCATTCAACCCTCTGATAGTTCCATCTCCGATGTTGGCTATCCAATCTGCAAACCGTGCAAGCTCATCACATTCATCCGAATTAGCAAGTCCCTGAAGGCGCATTTTTTCGTAAGCCTAAGCACAATACAACTCCTCCATATGTCAGAAGAATTAATGGCAGCATTGACTATGTCCTGACGGCTACCCTTTAGAATGACTGGAAGGATTTGTCAAAACTCTCCACCAAAAACAATCGGCTTCCCACCAAACGGTTTGTTCAAGTTCAAAGGATCAATTGCTCCCATAATACCCTGCAGCGATGTCTGTACAGCTTCGAAAGAATGCTTGTGCATCATTGGTGCTTCATCCCATATTATTAGAGAAGCACGAATTATCAATGGTGGATCTATACATTCCGATATTACTCTGGACTTGATAGTTTCGAAATGCATAGACAACACCTTCTTCGAATTCATTGATGAAAGTTGGGATGTTGATTGCTTTACTATTCCAGTAATTCGACCTCCCTGAAAAAAAAAAGAAAAATAATATTAGATATTAGATATTATAATTAACATGATGAGAAAAATGGATAATCATTATTTTTTATTATGAATTAAACCTCAATATCATGAAAGACAATTTCAAGGATGATCTTGTAGGATGAGTATTGATTAGTCCTTTGGAAAACTCGAACCACCCTCAACTTGAGCATTGGCCTGTTGATCCTTGTTACTTGCTTGATGTTTCCCCATGCTCTCGCCATTTTTCTGTTTGTATGTGAAATTGCAGTGTGAGATTTTTGTGATACGTGATATAGGCTTCGACGTTTATTTTATAGCCATGGGATGAAAATAGATAACCATTAGATGATAAGATTAGTTAGACTCACGTTAATCTCTCTTGATAAGATTCATTGCACGTGATTTTAATTTCAGAGTTCCAATAAATTCAAACTCTAATATCATGATAAGATTAGTAAAACGTGATTTATCATATTGTTAACTCTAGATTTATCCACCGTAGTACTCTGCATTTGTTATGTTTTTTAAATGAATGACATTGAATTCAAATGGAATATATTTCAGTCAATCCAAACACAAATGATTATCACGTTGGTATGGACCGAAACTTTTTTGATGATAAGATAAGTGGAAAGTAGTTAAGAAGTGGAGATTTTTGTGTGATAGCATCATTACATAATTACCATCACCATCAATCTTTCCATTAAATTTCGGTCCATACCAACGTAATAAAAAAAAAATTCTTGAAAATTTTTTTACATCAAACAAATAATATAATTACGTCAAAAATTTTGTTCGTCAAAATTTTAATTCAAACAAATCTTTCCATCTTTTTACGTCAAGATTTTAATAATAATAATTTATATACAACACAAATTAAAATAAATATTATAATCAAATTCATATTTATGAATATAAATCATTATGATAAATTATTGAAAAATCACGCAATATAATCCATTAAATGTACTTGATTTAGTTATTGTTAATTCCGTAAATTTTTTTGTTCAAATAAAAAATACACCAATTTTGAATTCAAATGGGATTCAAAGAGTGATACTCGGTCAATAAAAACCTAAAACAATTTTGAAATCAAATTGTAATTTTCAACCTTATCATGTATGGTGATAAGATAAGTGCAAAGTAGTTAAAAAGTGGAGATTTTTGTGTGATAGCATCGTTACATAATTAACATCTTTCAATTAAATTTCTGTCCATACCAATGTGATAAAAAAAAAATGTTGAAAAATTTTTTACGTCAAACAAATATTATAATATTTTACGTCAAAATTTTACGTCAAACAAATCTTTCCATCTTTTTACGTAAAAATTTTAATAATAATAATTTATATATAACACAAATTAATATAAATATTATAATTAAAATTCATATCCATATTTATGAATATAATTCATTATGATAAATTATTGAAAAATCACGCAATATAATCTATTAAATGTACTTAATTCAGTTATTGTTAATTCCGTAATTTTTTTTATATAATCTTATATTTGAAATATTTGTTAAAATTTGTATTAATTTATATCTTTTATCATGGCATTCTACCAATTTTAAACTAATATACAGTAGAACTCAAAAATAAAATGTTCAAATTTTCACATTCATGCGACATTTAATAAAAAAAAAAATATCCAACGACATTTTATAACGACAACAAATATAATAACATTAAAATTTATTATAAAATTCGGAATTCAACGACATGGAATGAAATTAAAATTCATAATAATCAAACTCTAAATATCATAAATATCTCCTGCTCCTTGCTAATGTTAAGGGAAAATATCAACATTTTGAGGGAAAATCTCACCATATTTGATAACATGAGTTCTTCCATGAAGCACAAGTTTTCATATGTTGGTTATGATATCCTTCTTCCCATTATTAAATTCAACGACATAGTTGCTGATCGCATACACCTCGCCTTCGTTCAGTACACCTCGAAATGCTCCCATATGTTTGGAACGTATTATCCTTTTATTGAATGTACCGTACAATATAAATTTATAAATATGAATTAAAATATTTCTAAAAATTACATAAATTTGATATTACAAATATAAATATTTACTTGTCATCATGAAACAGTATATGGAATGCGTTCCAACTCTCTCGTTGGTGATGCGGTATTTATTATCAATGTGTTCTAAAATTTATCTTTTTTTTTTCTCTGTAAAATTTATCTCGGTTTTTTTTTTTTTTTTTNATGATCATCTCATTTTAAACTTAACTTTAACATATGTACTCTCCACATATATATAAAGTTACCATAAAAATTTCACTTTAAAATAATACTCATATATTAAGATATATTATTTTATTTTTTTTCCGGAACGATAGAAGATTTATAAACTCAAAGGGAACATAGTTCAGTACAAACGAGGCCATCAGCCTAATAGACAACACAAAGCGGAAATGAAAACTGGGAGGACGCGCACGAGGCGGCCTAGAATACAACAAAGAGAAAAAACCCGAAGAGGGACAGCATAACCACTGCACTACATGCCTAGCCTGCCAACCAACTTCACTAAACTACCACAGCAACCCAAGGAAATCAAAAGAAAAGTCTGAGCTACAGAAATCAAAAACAGAAACACACAAACTAACAAGAATTACACAACCTTGAACTCCTGCCAATCTTTAAGCGCTCTTTTGATCAACACATTGACAGGTATGGAGATGTTCTCAAACAGCCACAAATTCCTACATTTCCACAACCACCACAGAAGGTAAGTAGTGAGTTGCAATCTGTCCTCCGCAAACTGAGTCTTCTTGATAGTACAAAGGTGCCACCACCAGCTTTTGAAGGAACAGCCATTAGCTTGAACTCCACTCCAATGCAGAGGTCCCATCATCCACAGCTTCTGAGCCCTAGGACAGTGAAAAAACAAATGTTCAATGGTTTCAGGGCCTTCTCCACATCCATGACAAAGCACATCCACATCAAGCCCTTTCCTGATTAGATTGGTATTAACAGGTAAAGTGTTAGTCAAGCACTTCCATAAAAAATGTTTGACAGTGCCTTTGATCTTCATATTCCAGCTCCTGAGCCAAGCTTGTCTCACTACTGCAGGGTTTGTACTTGTGCCAGGAATATCAAGAGACAATGCTTTCTGGTGGATCAGATGCTCATAAGTAGAGGAAACAGAGAAATTCCCTTTCTTGTTAAGGCTCCAGTAGGTTCTGTCATTTCTGGCAGGATTAGTGGTCTTAATGCTCAGAATAGCATGGCTATCTTCAGCATTAAATAGCTGTTGGACCAGCCAAGTGTTCCAGCCTGATCCATCTTCTTGCAGCAACTCCTTCACCTAAATTATATGGCCCTGAGCAATGTCTAACAGTTTAGGCTTTGAATTGGGGAGAGAAGGAACCCAATTCAAGTCAAAAATCCTAGTAAGGGCTCCATTCCTGATTTCAGTCCTCAGACCCTGCTTCAAAACAGGCAAACAGTCCAGCCATGTATGCCAAAGCCAAGAGCCCTGCTGGGTTTTAGAAGCATCAAAGATTGAGCATGAAGGGAAATATCTGTCCTTAAGGACTCTACAAACCAGAAGCTCAGGTTGAGTAATAAGCCTCCACAGCTGCTTGCATATGAGAGCTTGGTTGAATAGACTTATGTCTTTGAACCCAATACCTCATTCCTCCTTAGGTAGAGTCATGAATTTCCAAGCTTTCCAGTGGATTCCTCTTTCTTTAGTGTCACTCTTACACCACCAGAACTGAGCACTGAGGCTGGCAATTGCTTTGCAGATGGACTGAGGGAGTTTAAAACAAGACATTGAGAACACTGGGAGAGCATCAATCACAGCTTTGAGCAGAACTTCCTTGCCAGCTATTGATAATAATTTGTTTTTCCAACTCCAGAGTTTAGCTTTAACAGAATCCAAAATATAAGAGAATACCTCAGCTTTAGATCTGCCAATTCCCAGAGGAAGCCCTAAATATCGTGTAGAAGTATGGAGTTGGATACCATTCAAAGCTGCAGAGATCTGATTCTGAAGATGAGAGGTGGTGTTCTTACTGAAGTAAGCTGTTGACTTCTGAAGATTAACTTTCTGCCCAGTAAACAGCCTGTATCTCTCCAGAAGAATCATCAGTTCATGAGCTTGGGATATATCTGCTTTGCAGAAAAGAAGAGCATCATCGGCAAATAGAAGGTGAGAAAGAGTTGGGCCATTTCTTGACAGTCTTATCCCACTCAATCTGCCCCTTTGCAAAGAATCAGAAATTAGAGCAGATAACATCTCAGTGACAATAATGAACAAGTAGGGGGACAAAGGGTCCCCCTGTCTGATTCCTCTTGAAGGATAGATTATACCACTGACAGCACCATTAATGCAAACAGACAGAGTTGAGGTAGAGACACAGACTAAGAGCAACTTCACAAAAGTAGAGCAGAAGCCCATCTGGATCATGATTTTCTCAATACAAACCCATTCCACCCTATCAAATGCTTTCATAAGATCCAATTTCAATGCCATGAAGTGGTTCTTCCCAGTCCTATGCCTACTCAGAAAATGGAACACTTCTTGAGCCAAAATTACATTGTCTAGCAGCTGCCTATC
This sequence comes from Striga asiatica, assembly GCA_008636005.1. Taxonomy (NCBI): domain Eukaryota; kingdom Viridiplantae; phylum Streptophyta; class Magnoliopsida; order Lamiales; family Orobanchaceae; genus Striga; species Striga asiatica. The sequence continues at coordinate 473,966 of BKCP01005605.1, read as the reverse complement.
TTTGATGAAAGCAGATTGACTATCACTTATGCAAGAACTGAGACAACTTTTTAATCTTGTAGCAAGCATCTTTGAAAGCACTTTGTAGACAACAGAACACAAAGAAATAGGTCTGTACTGATTAAGAGTTAAAGGATTCAGACACTTAGGAACAAGGGTGATCAATGTGTGATTCCAGTATCTAAGAAGCATACCAGAGTCAAAGAAGCTTTGAATAGCTGCAACAAAATCTGATTGGATTAAGTGCCAAAAATGCTGGTAGAAAAATGCTGTCATCCCATCCTCTCCAGGGGACTTGTCAGGGTGAAGACTAAAAAGTGCTAATCTGATCTCTTCAGTGTCAACTGGGAGAAGGAGCAGTTGGTTCATATCAGAAGTGATAGTCCTAGGGATTAATGGAAGTAAGCTCTCTCCACCCCATGAGCCTTCAGAAGTAAACAAGGAAGAGTAGAAATTTGTAATGTGGTCTTCAATTTCTGACTTGGTGATACAGATTCGATTGCCATCAGTAACCAGCCTAGAGATGGCATTAAGTCTTCTTCTCTGAGCACAGTAAGCATGGTAGAACTTAGTATTTGAGTCACCCTCTTTAAGCCATTGAGTTCTAGTTTTCTGAGCCCAAAATCTCTCCTCGAAAGCATGAGCTTCATCCAGATCCTCTTTGACCGAGTCCCAAGCTTCCCAATTATCACCCCTCCCTTCAGCCCTGAGCTGTTCTAACTGGCAAGAGAGCAGCTCAATTTTCTTTAGATTCTCAGATTTGAAAGAGGAACTCCAGATGAGCAATGCCCTCCTAGTTTGCTTAACTTTCTCCTTTAGAATATAGAAAGGGGTCCCTTCTTGAGGTAAGTTCCAGGCCTGTTGCACCACCTGATCTATCCCATCTTTTGAGGCCCATCTCCTTTCAAACAAAAATCTTCTCTTTTGCTTTGGGGGGGAGTGTCCATAGGTAAGTAAAAGCAAGGAATGGTCTGAGGCACTTCTTACCACATTGAGAACTTTGGCAGAAGGATGAAGCCCCAACCAGTCTAAAGATGCAAAGCCCCTGTCAAGTTTCTCCTCTACTGAGTCAGACCCAGCTCTGTTATTCCACCAGGTAAACTGATGCCCATCCATAACTATCTCCTCCATTTCCATAGCAGATATGAATCTGTTGAACCCATCAAAGTAGCTGTCCTGCCTGTGTCTACCCCCTTTCTTATCATCCATTGAACATATAGCATTCCAATCTCCAATGATAAACCAAACATCCCCCCAAGCCTGCTTATCAGCTTCAATAGCCAACCATTGAGCATCTCTGGCTGCTCTGTCTACACTCAGATACATAAAAACTCCCCAACCTTGGTCTACATCATCTATTTTGAAGTGGACTGCAATATAAAAGTCCTTTGTGATCATTGAGACTATCTCCACTTCCTGCTTCCATAATAAAAGGAGTCCTCCACTTTGTCCTCTAGGATCAACAATGGCATGTCTGTCCTCAAATCCCAGCTTTTTACTAATAGACTTCACATAAGTAGAAGAGTGTCTAGTTTCAGAAAGAAAGAAAAACTGTGGGTGGTGAGTCCTAAAAGACTCTTTGATTTGGGAAATTGTAGAGGGCCCACCCAGCCCTCTACAATTCCACACCGCAGCTAACATTTAGAGTTTGGGTGCCACTCAAGGCTGGCATCCCCCACCTGATTAAATGTCATTTTCATCTTTTTATCAGAGATTAGATAAATCACTTGTTCATTTTCATGGTGACTGAGTACAGGAAGATCCTCTCTGTCCCTCTTGGACCCTAATACAGCTCCCCCTTCTGGGTTTGTATCCACCTGTCTTTGCAGCCTTCCTTCTTTGCTAGCTGACCTTTTCCAAGTGGAGACTTTGGATACTACCAGTCCCTTAGCCTTCTCCTTCTTAGTAACAGGATGAGTAGGCCCTGGCAGTTCTGGTATGTTAAGTTCAATTTCCATAAGTCTGGATTCCTCTTGATTTATATGATCTCTTGGAATAATGTCCATGGCAGGAACTTTATGGGAAGAGACTTGTTCTGATAGGGCCAACTGAGTATTCTGTTGCACAGCCTGCATATCTGAGTTAGAGGCTACTGTATCTTGAAGCTGGTCATTGGCCATTTCCCTGTGCTCCTGTGAGGCCTGGTCTCTCCTACCCTGCTGATCATTAGAGCTAGATGGATGAGCAGTGTTAGCTCCAGTAGGAGTTTGTCCTGAGGGAGGAGACTGCCTGGAGTTAGAGTGACTATAATTTTGCCAGGAGGTACTCTCTTCCACTTTTAACCAATCCCCATATTGACCATCTTTCAACCTGTGGTATTTAATGTCTTCTAGCCTTTTTGAACAGCCTCTATCTAGATGCCCGATAAGCCCACAGTAGTAGCACAGATTCACCAGCCTCTCATACTTAAAACCCACAGTTACAATGTCTTCTCCTAGTCTGATATTAGTACATCTTGGCAGAGACTCAGCTATGTTAACAGAAACTAGAAGCTTTAGGATCTTACCTCCATGAGCACCTGCATTGACAACCACCACATTCTTAACTTCCAAGAAGACATTGCTTAGCTTGAGACCCACCTCAGCACTGATCCAATCGAGTGGCAGATTGTATACATGAGCCCATAAGTTGAGCTCTTTAAAGCCGTGGTGCTTGCTGGTGAGTCCTTTTTCCCACTCTCTCAATATTAGGTACTGGTTATCAAATATCCAGTTCGTGCCATTGGCGACCCTTTTCATGTCATCACGGTTGTGAAAGAGGAATTGGAAAAAATTGTGACCTAATTCCTTAACTTCCATTGGGTGGTGAAGCCTCCAAATATTATTCATCGTCCTCTTGATGCCGATCCAACTGGCTGTTCGGTCCCCTACTACTTTCCCGAATAAGCTGCGACTACATTCTTCAGCACTGAGCTTGATATCATCTTGCTTAATGTCCGTGACCAGAGCTTCCTTTGAGGAAAGGGAGAACCCTTGGAGCCGATTAGCCAAATCTTCATCTCTACCAACAATTTTCGAATCCATCATAATAAATTACGTAGCTCCTGAGACAATGTTGAAACAATTTCTCAAAGAACAAGATCAAGAATCAAAAAATCAGAAGAACGATCCCATGAGAGATAATCGCCGGAACCTGCTCCCATGAGAGAGAATTTATAATAATATCCCCTATTATTATAATGTAATAATATCCCCTATTTATAATAATATCCCCTATAATATCTCTAATCAATTAATTTTTGAATTAATCATGTAATGATAATTATGGATCCAATTGTGACTTATCCACAATCCCAATTGTAATGCCCCGTTTTATTTTAAAGAATTTACCGAATTTATTTATAAAAATCAGAGTTTATTTTTCGCAAAATCCCAATCAAAACTTTTAACACTCAACGGGCGCTACTTAAACAACTAAAACAAATACACATTTACACGGACAAAATTTAACAGTTCAAAATGAAATTCCAATTGTTCATAATCTTCAAACCCAGTCATGCATTATTAATTAATTCAACGGAAAATCCAAGGTCTAATCAAAATGTCCAAAATAATTAAAGCGGAAGTATCATTATTCAAAGTTAAACAAATGATCTATCGAGATAGTAAAAGCGGAAGCAAGTAACACACAATCCAACGACCACCACTCGAAATCGTCTCTCGCTGCCTGCCGCCAACCACGCTCAACCTAAAAGGATAGGAAGAGGAACAAGAGGACAGAAAAGTAAATGGGGGTGAGTACAACCATCATACTCACCATTACCGCACAGTATATTTCGCATAAAGATTCATAACTATAATTAATGTATGCATAGAATCCAGATCTAACTCCCTATTAGGCCCTATCGCAAACCTCCTATGTACATACAACAAACCTTCCGACCAGACATCGGCAAGGATGTAACTGGAAGCACTCCCACCCCGGATGCAACGGGCATAGGATATTATCCAGGAGACAGTGAAGTTGAAATACCCCTCCGCTCTACACGGATTCGGGCGCCCACCTCCCGGATACAACGGGCAGGTGACTTCCACTGATTATGCATTCGTCAAAGGCACTACCGTCAGGACACTTAGACTAGGGTTCTCACGCATACAGAAGATATCGCGACAAACATTTATATGAAATAACAAGTGCGATAAATGTAGATTCAACATAAATGAACTCACCTGGTAGCGATCGGAATAAACACAAAACAAGGGTAGGCGGCAAGGTCGACTCGTCAAACACCTACATTTATTAAAATAGCCTTATCAAAGACTATTCAACAATTTACTTAGTTCAACTCAGTCCACGTAAGCATTCAAGTATGCATTAGATCAAGGAAGACACATTTCATAAAATATCACATAAGTTTTGAAAAAGTTAACCCGGCAGCGGTTTTAAAATCGACATAATTTTCAGCACACAACTCGTATGAACATCAATCAAATTGCATTGGAATCCTAAGAAATGAATCTACAATTCTTATGAAGACACTGAAAGCAAACAAGGTCATTTAACTGGTGCTAATCCAACAAACATCAAAATTTGAGTCACATTCCAAAACTGGAAAATACACTTGACCAGACTTCAGTAATTTCTATATACCTGGAGCTACAGTCATGTTCTTAATGAATTTCAAAAACCACATGATAGATAATTCAAATGTCTATAACCTTGCTGAAGATAATAGTGGCAAATAATCACATTAACCATGACTTTAAACACAAAACATGTGATTCACTAAATCTGTCAAAACTAGTATAATGAACATGGACAATATCTCAGTTTTTAACCTTTATCTTGAGTTACAGACCTCCAATTGATATGGTTCATGTCTCAATTTAAATCTTAGGAATTCATCTACAACTTTCATTTAGAACACAGAAGCATTTAAGATCATTATGATAGGATAAAATCGGTTCACATTCCATATCAGATGTCTGCCAAAATAATAAGTTCTAAATCATGCATGTCTAACTTCATACGAGCACAACTCGAGTTACGGAACACGTATCGACATGAAATCTATCTCATTTGAAAGGCAAGAAACAGATCTATAACTTTCATGAAAAGTATAAGTTCATACGAGCACATTACGACATGATAAACAGGTCACACATTAATTACAGATATGCTGTCGGGTAGCAGGAAAGCTGAACGTGCAACGTTTTTGTAAAAATCACAACTTATTCGATATAACTCAGAATCGAGAAATTCCAAAACCCATATTTAGAAAACTGAACATACTACATTTAATGTGAAGAACACATTTTCAAATAACCAGTCTCAGATAGTTAAAAACGCGGCACAACAGATCGGTGAAAAAACGTGATTTCACATGAAATATCAATGACTTATATAACGAATGCTCTAAGCTCAACAACGGTCAATATACTTTCTCGACAGCAAATAAACGAGCACATTGAGGTTCAACAAAGCAACAACATGATACTCAGTTTAACGAAGTTACGAACATAACCCGATAACGAAACGACATATACGAGCCGATAACAATTCTAACCAAAATCCGACTTCAACCAAATAATCGGTAACGGAGGAAAAACGGGCTGAACGACGGCTCGGTCGAACGGGTCAGAAATTGGCTTGTGAACGGAACTCGGAAACACAAAACGAAAATAGACGAACGGCACGTCGGCTCGACGGCTTCTCGCGTCTCGTAGAGAACGACGTCGGGGCTGCTCGTAAGGTGGCTTACCGAGACGGGCTCGCCGGAAATGGCGACGTGGAGAGCTCGTTGGTTTACGCCGGTTGGTCGCGCTCACCGAGAGTTCGTCGGGGAAAGTGGTCGCCGGCTGCTGATGCGCGGGACCTTCGCGACGGAGGTTCTGGCGGAGGGAAGAATAGTCGCCGGAAATTGCAGCGACGTCGGATGTTGGGACACCTGCGGGAAGGAACTTCGCGAGGAGGTCGTCGCCGGAAGTCGCAGGCTCGGAGAGGAGAGAGCTCGTCGGAGATGGTGGCGGCGATCAGAGGTGTTGCGCGTGTCTGCTGGAAGGAAAGCGCCGTCGAGAAAGACCGCAAGTGGCGCCGGCGATGGATGGCCGCTGCTATGGTGAGGCGTCGGCGGGTTGGTGCGCGGTGGCAGAGATCACCGATGGAGGCGCTGCGACGGGAAACAGCGACGCTCTTCTGCGTGAGGGACGGATTTTTCTGAGCGTGTGCGAGCTCGAGGGAGAAAGAGAGATGAGAGCGGGCGATGAGATAGAAAAATGATGCTGAGGGAGGATGAGGATGATGGGATCAGATTTAAGAAGAGAAATCATGTGAGGAGCTAGATCCGATCAAGAAGAAAATGGAGAAGATGCTCTTTCACGTGAAGAACAAAATAGATACAATCATGTATATAATTTGAGAGATAGTTAGATTATAATATAATATAAGGACGTTTGACTATTCCTTTGTTCATGAACTACACACACATCACACGAACCGGTTATACTTGGGCTCGATTAATCGCAGGATAGAAAATTAAAAACCGAGAAAAATTAAATAATTTGCACATATATATTTTTAAAATAATAATAATAATAACAATAAAAATAATTAATCCCTACTAATAAATCCATTTCTAAAATAAACGGATCAGAATAAAATTCTAAAACTGGCTCGATTACTGAATAGAATTTAACCTAAGATATAATTATTTTATCCACCTAATAATATAATATATACATATAATTACATAATCCAAGAAAATCAGAAAAATTCAATATTCAAATGGGGCATTATAAAATAAATGACAAATAATAATATCCAATTATTCCGGAACAAATGGGGCGCTACACCAATAATATCTCTAATAAACAAATTTTTGAATTGAAGTATGACTTTTTTAAAATTTCGTGTATTATAAATGCAGTAAATATGGTTTCTATATTTAGATTGTCAAAGTTTTTTTTTTTTGGTCAAAAGTTTCTAAAAAGGTATTTTAACAACAATCTTTATATATATATATAGATATAGATATTAAAAGAGTGATTAACATGCTTTGTTATATAGATAGGTGATTTTTACTTAAAATTGAAATGGTAACAAGCTTTGTTCATTAAAAATTGACAACATGTTAACAAGATTTTTCAATTTATGAGGTTTTGTTCATAAATTTGTAACATCATGTTAACCATTTTTCAAAGCCCGTTAATACATTTCAAGTTTTAATAAGAATTACCATGTGAATATGACAACAATATTTATTTATTAATTCATTTCTATTTTTAATATCCCCAAACTTCAAATAATCATATTAACAATACATTCATATGACAACATGTTTAATGATTAATGAGTATATATATATATATCATTTTATTAATATTTATGTGAATCAAATAATGTTTTATTATAATTTTTATTAATGTACAGTGAATATGGTTTTCAAAATCGAACCATCATCGAAACGATCAAGTTATTCTATTAAATCATTTGTAGTTTGTTCAGATTTAAATTTATAAACATTTTAATATCAATATATATACATTTTAATATATATATATATAGAGTATTTTTTGTAATAAATTTTAATAAAATGTGTTATTTAAATATCTAAACAATTTATAAATTAAAATGTTAAAACTAATTGTATAAACAATTTATAAATCTCTATTTTATTTAAATATGTAATTTTATTTAAAATAATTTTAAATGTAACAAAATTTATTTAGAAAATCGTAACGATCCTACCAGTCCAACCGACTGATGTTGACGGATTCAATAGTAAATATTTTATTAAAGCAAACTACACTATTTATAACTCGGTTCTCGGTCCATCCGGCCGGACTGTGTCCAACCTGGTTTAATTTAAAAATAATGGGTAAATCATAATTAATAATATTATATATTTAAGTTATAATATAATCGTAATATTATTTTCCCGTGCATCGCGCAGGCCACACTCTAGTTAATTCCTCAAGCAAGGTAACTAGTTAACCCTCTTCTTGTTGTGATTAATTCGTAATAACAATTGGCTGATGAACGTAGTTTAGGCAAGGCTTTCTATGTGTAGTGCTTTTGTGTTCCCATGGCCAGGATTAAGCTGCACTCTTGGTGCTCGATGATATGTCAATGCCGATATAACCTAATTTTCTCCATTTTTCATTTTTCTTTTTTATTGTGTGTGTGTGTAACGCTCCATTATTTTTAAGTAAAAAATAATATTTTATTTTTTAGAAAATCAGAGTTAATTTTTCAAAAAATCAGTTTAAAGATTTATCTAACGGGCGCTATTCAAATAATCACATAACAACCATCCCGAACATACATATCCCATGCCAAAAATCACCATTTATTCAAACATGTGAAATACTCAATCCAATTCAACATGATTAAAATATCGAAACTCAAGAGTGATAATAATAATAATCCAAATAACAATCCAATTTTGAAAATCCCAAACAAGCATTAAAAATCCCAAATAGCAAGTTCAGTCTCCAAACAGAAGTAATAAGTCTAACATGAGATAATCAAATGATAATAATCAAGCAGAAGCAGGTAAATAGCAGTTCAACACAAATAATGACCCCGCCTCGCTTGTCTTTCGCCACGGCCACCAACTCAACCTGAGCAAACAACTAGCTCACCGTGGGAATACCATGCAGTATAATCAATATAAAGACTTAAAATCATGGTCGCAGTATGTAAGCAGATCGGCTAGTCTACCCTCCCTAAACACAGCCATGCTCATGTGATCACACCTAACCTATCAATCCCGAAAAAAGATAAGAAACAAGCCATCCCCACGAAAAGGACGGGAGCAACCGCACATGAAACATCACGGACTAAGCTCTCTAAAGGCTAGAGTTAGACCTCATAGACTACCGGTTCACATGCATACCTAGATTATCAAGCCAAACATTTATAGAAATTAACATACATGCTAAGTTTATTAACACCCACCTGTTCAGTTTGGCAGATTAATCACAATTATGGATGTAGGTTGGCTGAAGCTCGACTCCTCAAATACCTACAATTTATTCAAGATAATATTTCAAAAATACTTCTCTTGAAAATCGAGAATTCAAAATGAGAATTCATACTTAGTCAAAAAATCGTCGGCTAAGTAGCTCGTGGAATTTTGTGGAATATGGAACTCTCGGATTTAGGGGAAACACTTGGAAAAATATTTTATAAAGGCTAAAAATTGGGTTTGGGATGAAAAGTGGTTCAACAGCCCGAAAAAAATAAATATAAGATTTAGGTCTAGAATCAAACTTATGATCGAATAAAAACAGATGACATGCAAATACCATAGTTAAACACAAACATAGCATGAGCTACCCATCAACTAGGCGCTAACTAGCTCCACTCGTACTGTCAGCATGCATTGAAAATGGATGAAAAGAACAAAGCTAAAACTATTTCCTCGAGTCTCAATGGTCCCAGAACTTGAGAAAACAAATGACATGCACAAGATTGCAAATGAAGAATAAATATGAGACATAACATTAACAATAAAAAAAAAATAATACTATGATTCTCAAACTCCATGCCCGCCACACTTATAATCATCAAAACTCTAATCAAAACCAAATTAGTTCTCTATCATGCTAACTAGAAATCAAATTCCTAAAATATAGAATAAACAAAAAACTAAATCTGTTATGCCATCATAAACTAGAAAACTTAAGATTTCTTCAATATAGAATCAAAAGAACTAAATTCCTAGGCTTCAGGCTTACAAATTAGTAGAAAATTACAGCAATCAAAAACATAATTGAAATAAAAATATTCAAACCATAAACAAACACTAATAACTCAGAACAATTAAATTCACCAAAAGTCTGTACAGTTCCTAGAATCTTGCTATGTACCAAAACTTCTAATATGCGAGAATGTCAAACACAGATTTGTACTAATTAACAACTTTGAAATCAGATAATGGCAAATAATTTGACCATTCAAAATGCAATCCATCTACTATATCATATTGAATCCAAACCCTGAAATGGAGCATGAATTTACAAGAAGAAAAAAAAAAACGAGGGCTAGATAAACATAATAGAATCTACAAAACCAATCAATCGAGATCCAACTCGAAGATCAACATAATAGGATTAAATAAGGGAGATCAAGCCAAAATACCAGCCTCCAAGGAATCTACACGCAAAGGTCGGTCGGGTCGAACGAACGAAAGAAAGAATCGACACCTCGGCTACTCGCGTGGCTATTTCCAGCTTCGAGGACGGCTCGACGGATTCTGAAAATTCGAACAGGGCTTGACTAACAAGTACGTCTGGACGTGAACGGACAGAAAGAGGGCCGCTGTTGGTCGGAAAATAAACCGATGGGACGGGCCGCCGCTGCTCGAACGTCCGGTATGCGCGAACTCAGACGCCTGGAACTCGCCGGACTGGTGCTGCTCTCGACGGAAATCCCATCGTCGAGGCTTGGTGCTCTTGCCGTCGGATGAGGTCAGAGTTTGAAGGGATCGAGGCTCGGTCGGGCTAGAGGTCGGAGGTTGGATCGCGGCTCGACGTCGGGAATAGCTCCGCCGCTGCTGCTCGTTCTCGGTTCACCTGCCTCGCGTCGCCGGTTGAGGGAAATTTGATGGGATGCTCGAAAACTGCCGGTGATGGAAGTCGCTCGCTGAATTGACGGAGACGCTGGAGGACGCCGGCAAAGGGAATCGGCAATTGGCGCGGCTTGAGAGAGAAGGT
>BKCP01005605.1:414985-463270 GCA_008636005.1 Striga asiatica | reverse complement strand
CTTAGAATAGAGGCCGATTGAGTATATTTTCTTCGATCTGAAAAAGAGAGGATATGAAGACGAGATATTCGAATCGTGAGGGAGAGATCTTTCTGAAAGATCGGAACTGAAAACCGCAGATTGAGAGTGAGAGACTCGGTCGTATAGCGAAGAAAAAGAAAGGCTGTAGAACTCCTAGTTAATTCCAATTGGGCCCAAATTAACTAACTCAACTTGGCCCAGAATATACAGTGGGACAATATTAATATGACAAGATTTGGGCCGCAAATTTAATAACAGGGGTAGGAAATACATTCCAATTGGACAGGAAATAATTGAATGATTTGGGGTAAAAAATGATAGCAACGAATTAAAACGGATAGAGGTTCGGTTTACGCGATTAAACCGAAAGTCGCTAAATTAATTAAAATTCTAACTCCAAATAATTCTAATAATTTTCACATACAAATAATAAAATTAACCACATGATATTCATATAATTTATATCACATAGCTATTTAATATCCAAGTAGATAAATAAATTAAGGCAAGAACGGGTAGTTAATAATAATTAGACGTGCAAACAAATAATAATATAAAGAACCCAAGGCAATAATCAAATAAATGCAAATAAATAATCAAATAAATTCCGGAAAATTCTAATGGACGAACGGGGCGCTACACTGTGTGTGTGTGTGTGTGTGCGGGGGTGATATATCTGCCTGTTACAGGATTTGAAACACTGAATGTTGTTTGGTGATTTTGGATTCCCAAACTCTGGTTTTCATTTAGGTCCACACCCTTTTGACATTTCAATAAAGTGTGTTTTTTAGGTTCATTTTTCTGAACCATGTGTATTTTAAAGGTGTTGTCTTACCACCGTAGATGTTACTTAATGAGCAAAATGTTATAGCAGTGAATGAATCTGTGTCGTGGTTTCTAGTAGTGAGCAGATGGTTGATATGATAATGTTCTACATATCATTTGGTTATTTATTAGCTTATGTTACTTTCTTCATATGAAATGTGGAGATTTAATTGAACTTATTACCTTCAGGGGTTGTGACACTTATTGATTCTAGTGATGAGCATGACGGAAGTAATGTTGACAAAGAGAAGAGAATTATTATCTTGTTCAATGAAGATCAGGGTAATGTTGTAACTTGTGAATGGTGTGTTATTATGTCAGTTGGGGAAATGTTGCTCCAGTTGTAAAAATGGTATTTGCTTTTCTTAAAAAATGTCATCAATAATCCTTCTTGAATAATAAGGCAGGATATGAAAAATTTTGTGCAGCTAGAGAACAGAGGTGAGTTTTGGAGAAAAAATGAGAATTATTTTCATATTGTGAATGGTTCTTTTAAGGGAGTGGAAAATCAAGAGAATGGAATTACAAATTTTATTACCAGAAGCTTGAAGCTTCCCAGTTCTTCCCAGCAAGAAATGATTTTTCCCAATTGCAAAAGCTATTACAGTTTGATTCTTATTCTTCACTTTGTCTCTACTAGAGAATTTATAGTTGCAGTGTAAAATTTTCAAAATTTATTTATTGTAGGTGATGTAGTAGATTTGTTTGGTTCATTTGTGGGATTGAAGAGGTGGAAAATCGAAGATATCTATGATTCGTACTGCGACCACGCACGTAAAGTTGGGTTTACTGTTAGAAAAACAACGACAAGGTCCAATCATGTTGGCGTTGTAATTGAAAAATATTATGTATGTTTTTTTCAAGGCTAAGAAAATTATGTTTTTTAAACTGATACCAGTTTTTCTTCACCATAGTATCAATCTTATGCATTACTAGTACTCATTTTGTAGTATTTAGTACCTACTTTGTAGAATGAATTAAAAAAAAAAAAAAAAAAAAANAAAAAATGATGTGAAGGATTTAAGGAGATTCCGCAGGATTCTCTCGCCTGAGAGCGTTTGGCATTCTCTCGCCTGAGAGCATTTCCGGTTATCTCACCTGAATTCTGGTTTTCTCCTTCAATTCCACAACCCTTCTTCTCACCCTCTCACACCTTCGTCTTCTCTATTTCCTTCTAAGATTAGAAGTTTCCTTAATTAGGGTTCCTATGGGATCCTCAAAGTGTATTGGGCAAGATGAAGAATTATCACAGAAACTGCAGAATGTAGCGCTATCGGCTAAGGAACATTCCTATATCGACATTGGACAAGAAGATATAAAGATCAGTGCCGACGAATGCCTCCGCAGCTTATTTGGGAAAATTGTAGGAGATCGGAAAAACAGCTGGATTGGAGTCAAAAGGGCGATGAGCCAAATATGGAGGCTTAACCAGCCCATGGAAATCAAGGAACTAGGGCCGAACTACTTCCAATTCATCTTCCAAAGCAAGGACGACAAGGAACGAGTGGCTAAGGGCATTAACTGGACGTATGACAATCAGTATTTTATTCTATCTGACTGGAAAAAAGGTCTGTCGATAAACCACTCAACTTTTAACGAACTCAACTTATGGGTTCAGGTTTTCAATGTGCCGTTAGATTGGCTAAGCACTGAAGTAGGCCGGAAAGTTGGGAAGGTGTTTAAACAGGTGCAGAATGTGGTCATTGTTGGTGCTGGAAGCCACGGTGGAAGAATTATGCGTCTTCTTGTCACAGTAGATCTACAGGAAGCCCTACCTAGATGTGCTAATCTCAGAATGGACGATCAAACAGTCAATGTGGGATTCAAATATGAAAAGCTAGTTAACCATTGTCATTACTGTGGCCTAATAGGACATTTGGACAGAGCATGTGCATTGAGAATGGATGACATCAAATCAGGAAATGTCCAGGAGGGTCAGTATGGTGCATGGATGAGGGCTACTGAAAGCCATCACTGGGCAGGAATTAATTCTCAGGGAACTCAAAATCACTCAACCTCAGATAACCCATCCTCACCCTCAAACTCGAATTCCCACATACCTACTCCATCTTCCCACCAAAATGACAGTAACAAAATTCTCTCCATTGAAGGTTCACCATCTCATCTTCAAAAACCAGCCTCTGAAACCTCTACCTCTCAACCTATTCAAGCCATTTCTCCTTTATCCACCAATTTACCTAAAGACATTCCCACACCTCCAACAACCCATCATGAAGATCTCACCCCTTACAAGCAAATCCAATGCCTCCCTCAGGAAATGGAAGTGGATAACTCTCAACACCCTGTTACTCCTGAAAAGTCCCTGCAACTTTCTACTCCTAATAAGCAACTTGCTAAACCTAAGTTCTGGAAAAGATCAGAAACTAGATTGGGAAGATTACAGAGACAACCTTCTACTTCCTCCCTCCAGGTGTCAACCACTTCAGTTAAGAGAATCAGAGCTGATAATGATGATCAAAATCCAGCTACTCAACCTCAAAATCAGAACCCTGAAGGCAACAAGAAACCAAAAATTGACTCTGCTAAGGTGGGGGTGGCCAGCCTCGAATGGCGCCCAAGTGATCGATGTTAGCCGCGGTGTGGAACTGTAGAGGGCTGGGTGGGCCCTCTACGGTTTCCCAAATCCGAGAGTTACATAGAACTCACCACCCCTCTTTTATCTTCCTTTCAGAAACTAAGAAACAGAATGGTTTTGTTAAATCTGTAATTAGAAAACTTGGTTATGATTCTAGATTTTATATAGTAGATCCTAGAGGCTTGAGTGGAGGACTATTGTTACTTTGGGATGCTGAGGTACAAATTCACAACATAGCCAGCAGAGATTATTACATTGCAGTGGAATACTCTCAAAAAGATTCCCAAAAGAATTGGGGGATATTTGTCTATCTGAATACCTGCCCAGCCATCAGAAGGGATCAAATGGTTAATATCGAGCAGGATATGCTTCACTGGGGAGCAAAGTGGTTTGTTATTGGCGACTGGAACGACATCATCTCTAACTCTGAGAAGAAGGGTGGAATTAGAAGGACTGAAACAAGCATGAGGGGCTTCAGAGATTTCATTAATAGGATGGCCATGGTTGAGATCAAAATGGAAGGTTACAAGTTCACCTGGTGTAACAACAGGAACTCAGAAGGCTTGGTAGAAGCTAAATTAGACAGAGGCTTTGGATCAATCGACTGGCTGGCAGATTTCCCTACTGCTTCAATTACAAATTTAGCAAAAAGTGGATCTGATCATTCTCTTCTTCTACTCAGCTCTGGTATCAAGAAAGAAAGAATAGCTTCCAGATTTCACTTCGATAAAAGATGGCTTTCCAGGGAAGGGGTTCATGATGTAGTGAAGGAAGCTTGGTCAACTCATCTCAGGGGAACTCCATTCTATCAACTGAAAGAGAGAATTAAGCTAACCAGGAAAGCTCTTCTTCTATGGAGTGCTAAATTCAGAACTCAACAACAATCAACCATTGAGAACCTCAACAAAAAATTGGCCTTCTCCAAGAAAGTGGTATAGAAGATCACTGGGATGAATGGAACTCTACTAAGAGGGATCTTGAAAATGCTCACAAGATGGAAGAGTTACACTGGCAACAAAAAGCCAAAGCCAGGTGGATCAAAGAGGGAGACCGTAATACAAAGTTTTTTCATGCTCTCACTCTCCAAAGAAGAAGACAAAACGCTATCACCAGACTTCTCACACCCCAGAACAGGAGCTGCACCACTCCTCAGGAAATTTCAGACCATATCTCAGACTTCTACTCCAATTTGTTCTCTTCAGAAGGCTCTTGGGGTGGAGACTCTCTGCTGCCCTTAATTCCAACCACAATAACAGCTGAAATGAATCAATCTCTTCTCAGACCTATCACAGAGGAGGAAATCCACAAGGCTCTCTTCAGTCTTAGCCCAGAAAAGTCTCCAGGAGAAGATGGTATGACTGCCCTCTTTTACCAATCATTTTGGAATCTTATCAAACAAGATTTAATTGCAGCTATCTCCAGCTTCTTTTCTGAAAATGGCTCTTTGCTCAAGTATTGGAACCATACCATTTTGACCTTAATCCCCAAATGCCCCAATCCTGATTTTCTCTCCCAATTCAGACCAATCAGCCTTTGCACTGTGGTCTACAAAATTCTTTCAAAAATCATTTCTTTGAGACTGCAAAGTTGTCTGGATTCTTGTATTAGCCATTCTCAATCTGCTTTCCTCAAAGGCAGACAAATATTTGATAATGTTATCATTGGACATGAAGCCTTCCACTTTCTCAATAGACATTCTTCTGGTAGGAATCATTTTATGGCCTTAAAACTGGACTTAATGAAAGCCTTTGATAGAGTTGAGTGGCTTTGCATAAAGAAGATCATGATTCAAATGGGATTTCAATTAGAATTTGTTAACTTGATCATGATCTGCATATCTTCTAGCTCATTTTCTTTCAAGGTGAATGGCTCTGTATGTGGTTATGTGAAACCTTCCAGGGGAATAAGACAAGGAGACCCACTTTCTCCTTATCTCTTTCTCATTGTGGCTGAAATGTTATCTGTTCTGGTTTCTAATGCTGTGGACACTGGCAGCTTGTTTGGCTTAAAACTGTCTAGGAATGGACCAGCCATTTCTCATCTACTCTTTGCAGATGACTCACTTTTCTTCTGTAAAGCTGGGGATGATCAAGCTATCCATATCCTCAATATCTTGGAAAGATACAGGTTGTTCACTGGCCAAAGGGTTAACCTCCAGAAATCAGCAATCTTTTTTAGCAGAAATACTCCTCAAATCTTGCAAAACAAAATATGTGACACTCTTCAAGGGATTGCTGTTCACAAATCTACCAAATATCTTGGGTTACCCCTCGGGATTGGGAAGTCTAAACTGCAGGCCTTCCAGTTTGTTTTAGATTCTGTCAAGTCAAAACTACTCAGTTGGAAGTCCAAACTTCTATCCCAAGCAGGCAAAGAGGTTCTCATAAAAGCTGTCATCCAATCCCTGCCAATATACTCAATGTCCTGCTTCAGACTCCCAGCTTCCCTGTGTCATGAAATCATCAAACACTGCTCCCATTTATGGTGGAGTAAAGGTGAAGATCACAGCAGAGGTATCCATTGGAAGGCCTGGGATTCTCTCACTCTAGATAAAGCTGAAGGCGGTTTAGGATTCATTGACCTTAAAAACTTCAATACTGCTCTGATATGTAAGCAGCTCTGGAGAATATCCACTCAACCTCAACTCTTGGTCAGTAAAATTCTGAAGGATAGATACTTTCCAGACTGCTCTATTTTCTCAGCTACTAAAACTCAGAATTGCTCATGGCTCTGGTCTAACTGGTTGGAGGTTCTGCCCACTTTTGCTAAAGGTTATGTTGTAGAAATCAGGAATGGTGAAACCACAAGAATTGATGAAGTGAACTGGATTCCCTCTCTATTGCATCTGAAGCCTACTATCTTGGAGATTGCCAAAGACCATATTATCTGGGTGAAAGACCTAATAAACACTAATGGAACTGCTTGGACAGAATGACTGGTTAAACAACTTTTCAATGAATCAGAGAGTAAGGCCATCCTCAACATATCCACTCTCAAGCCTAACTGCCCTGACAGGAGATACTGGAAATTTCACAATAAGGGAGTATTTTCTGTTGCAAGCACATACTCATTCTTGGCTCATCAAAAGCTTCTAAAACTTGACATCCCCTGCTGCAGCTACTTTAACAGCAAAGCAACCACTTACAGATTTTGGAAAATTAAACTCCCAGGTAAACTTCAGCAGTTCCTTTGGAAGTGTATCAATGGTTCCCTTCCTGTTGCATCTAACTTGGTGAGAAGAGGAGTGGATATAGAGCCCTCTTGCCAATGCTGTGGAGCTTGCCCTGAAACTGTAGAACACATTCTACTCCACTGCCCCAAAGCTAAGATGGTATGGGACATCTCCCCAGTCACTTGGACAGACACACATTCTAATGGACCCTTCAAATATTGGTGGGATCATATCTGTTCCATTGGCTCCTCTGGGAATGACAAATCCCGCATTCAACTCACTACCTACTTACTTTGGTGGCTATGGAAATGTCGCAACCTATGGATCTTTCAGAAAATGACAATCCCAGCTCATAAGTTGGTCCAAATTGCTCATAAAGAATGGCTCGAGTTCTGCCAGTTGTAACCTCTGCTTCCCTTCTGTTTTCTTTTAGTTTGGTTGTTATTTCTGTTAGTGTTATATACTGAAAGCTTGGCTTTGCATGTTATTACACATTTACCCTTTATGAATGAGAATCATGTTAGATTAAACAAGTTCTACGTTCTGTTGTTCTGCACTTAGATAGGGTGGGTCGTCATCGGGCGAACCGAAGATCACTCTGTCAGTCACTTGCGAACAAGAATAGTTGTTCACAACCTAGATGGACATGAACACCCCATCCGAACGGTTGTAGTGTCAACTGTACAGTTTGTCTTGACTGATTAGTTGCACTAGTACATTTATGTATTGAACAGGATCCCAGAGAGGAGAAGTTCATTTTATACTGATCGTCGTAAATGAACTAGGCCTCGGTTAATTACTGCGTTCTCTTAACCCGTAAGATATTAAACAGGCAGATATATATAATATATATTACTTTGATTCACATGGGTGAGGTTCAGTTCGCTGGATTAATATTCCTACTGTTTTGGGTAATATTATTATATATAGGATGTGCTGTTAGGATATTTACGGTCACCATGTGCGTTAGTTTGATGATGTCCCCGGAGTGAGTTCATGAAGGATTGTTATGCTAAACCCTGCAGGTGGATTAAATTCCGGCATAATAAGAATGTGATGAACGAGCGCTAGCTTCGGTGAAATAATAATAAATTAATTAATTCTTGATTGTCAGTAATCGAATTAATTAATGGACATTATATCTTAAACGTGGGGAGGTAAATCGAGTAATTATTATTGGAGTCTCAAATGTAATTTGGGCTAGGGAAAGGGAGTGCAATAATATAATGTTGGTGGCCCATTAATATTATTTAATTAATTAGAGGAGTGGGTTTGGCCCACAGTTAGTCTAATTAATTAAGGAGCCCTTTTCCTAATCTCCTTAGGGTCCCTACTGTAGCTCTATATATACATCATTAAGCTCATGAGAAGAGAATAGAAGTCTCATTCTCACGTGAAACACGCCTCTCTCTCTAGATCTCATTCGAGCTTTATCTTCTTCTTGTTGCTCCACTGGTACAAGTTGAAGAACGGTGTATTGAGTAATACAGTAGAAGATCTGTAGGTAAACCGAGACGAAATTGATTTTGACCTACAGAACTAACCGGAAGTCCGATTGAGACGTACAGTATACCCAGACGACCGTCTCGACGAGAGCTTTCCATCGCCGCCGACGTCGCCGGAATCCGACGCCGCACGCGCCCTCACGCGCCGCCGGAAGGTGTCTGGCAGCAAAATTTCGTTTTGATCTGTTTGCATCCGTTTGATCCAGTTTTGATCTGATCTTGTTCGTGCAACCCAAGACGCGTGTTGCGGTCAATCAATTGCGGTCAACCGTTCGTGGTCAACCAGATCTACATAAATTTTAAGCCGTAAGTTCTCTACGTCAAACCTTTAGATCCGCTGCGCATAGGTTTACGTTTGCTATTGAATTCGTGATTTGTACATAACGAGATCCTCACAGATCCCAACAATTTCTAGCTTGTTAGGTTCTGTTTTTTTTGTTTCAGTTTTCTTTCGGTTTGTTTTGTTTGGGGTTGTATTCTCTAGGCCTTATGGCAGTGGAGATAGGTATTTGAGATTTGTTTGCTTTCGGTTCTAGGCCGCCTTTGGCGTGTCCTCTCATTTTCTATTTTCTATTCGGCTGTGGCCTTTGTTGTATTATGACTTTTTGTACTTGGTTTTGAGTTATACATGATCTATCGTNTATGAGCATGTTTGTTTATGAAATTTTTTTGAATTTTTTTGTTTGGTAAAATAGTACCTGTTTTAACTAAAATAGTACTGCATCGTCTTCTATGTGGTACCTCTTTATGTTCGATTAGTACCTACTTTTGTGAAGGAAAAAAAAAATGATTTTGTAAGACAGTACCAGTTTTACAACAAATAGTACCACCTTTTATTCTATTCAGTACCAGTTATTGATCAATTATGGATTACTTTAAATTCTACCTATATATTTTTAAGTTCCACTATTTTCAACCAAATCACGCGTGAACGATCCGTTTAATATATCAATTAATAATTCTACCTATATTAATTAATATTTTTTAACCAACTTCGCCGAACATAAAAAATAACGAATCTCATAAAATGGTATCAGTTTTTCAACAAATAATACCACTCCTTCTATTTAGTACCGATTATAGACGAATTAGTACCTACTTTGTAGAAAGAATAAAAAATAGATTACTTCCAATTTGGTCAACCTTTGCAATATTAGTACCAGATTTAGAGTAAGATAATACCGTAATTATGGTGTTATAGTATCAGATATCGAGTTTTCAGTACCAACTCCAACGAAGGTAAAAAAATCTATTTTGGTAAAATAGTACCAGTTTTGACACAAATAATACCACTTTGTTTTCTGCGCAGTACCAGTTATTGATCAATTAGTACCAATTTTTGGTCAACGAAAATGGATTATTCAATTGTGGTCAACATTTGCAATAATTGGTACCAGACCTACAGTAAGATAGTACCATCTTTCGGTGTTTTAGTACCAGATATTGGGTCTTTAGTACCACTTGTAGTGAATACATAAAAACACCGAATTTTAGTCTCAAATGATGTTTATATGACCAATAATCACTCTCATATTATTTCCTATGAGATTTAAAATGTTTTAAATTGAGTTTAATCATAAGATGGTCATGAACTCGACACACTAATGAAAAATCCCCACTAATACACTTCATTTTATTGAATGATTCATCTCATAGAATCATCATACATGACTACTCAAAATTCTACCTATATGTTTTAACTTCCATTATTTTTCATCCAAATAATGCGTGAACGATCCACGTGTCATGGTAGACATGTAGGATTAGAGAAATCACGATTCTTAAAATAGTACTTGTTTTAGCCGATATAGTACAGCATGTTTTTCTATGTGGTACCAGTTATTGATCAATTAGTACCAACTTTTAGTCAACGAAAATGGATTATTCAATTCTGGTCAACATTTACAATAATGGGTACCAAACCTAGAGTAAGATAGTATCATATTTCGGTGTTGTAGTACATGATATTTGGTCTTTAGTACCACTTGTAATTAACACATAAAATCGGTCTCAAATGATGTTTATATGACCAATAATCACTCTCACATTATTTTCTATGATATTTAAAATGTTTTAAATTGAGTTTAATCGTAAATGGTCATGAACTCAACACACTAATGAGAAATCACTACGAATACACTTCATTTCATTGAATGACACACTTCATCTCATAGAATCACATACATGACTACTCCAAATTCTACTTATATGTTTTAACTTCCACTATTTTTCATCCGAATCACGCGTGAACAATCCACCTGTCATGGTAGACATGAAGGATTAGAGAAAATCACGATTCTCAAAATAGTACCTGTATTAGCCAATATAGTACCGCATCTTCTTCTACGTGGTACCTGTTTTTGATCGATTAGTACCAACTTTTGGTCAACGAAAATAGATTATTCAATTGTGGTCAACATTTGCAATAATTGGTACCAGACCTAGAGTAAGGTAGTACCATCGTTCGGTGTTTTAGAACCAAATATTGGGTTTTTAGTACCACTTGTAATGAACACATAAAAACACCGAATTTCGGTCTCAAATGATGTTTATATGACCAATAATCACTCTCACATTCTTTTCTATGAGATTTAAAATATTTTAAATTGAGTTTAATCGTAAAATGGTCATTAATTCAACACACTAATCAGAAATCACTACTAATACACTTCATTTCATTGAATGACACACTTCATCTTATAGAATCATCATACATGACTACTCCAAATTCTACCTATATGGTTTAACTTTCACTATTTCTCAACCAAATTACGCGTGAACGATCCATGTGGCATGGTGGACATGGAGGATTAAAGAAATCACGATTACTAAAATGGTACCAGTTTTGACAGAAATAGTACCACTTCTTCTTCTACGTAGTACCTATTTTTAATCAATTGGTACCTACTTTTGGTCAGCGAAAATGGATTACTTCAATTTGGGTTAATATTTGCAAAAATTGGTACCAGACCTAGAGTAAGATAGTACCAACTTTTGGTGTTTTAGTACCAAATATCGGGTTTTTAATACCAACTCTGACGAACATAAAAAAACACAGAATTTCCGTCTCAAATGACATTTATATGACCCGTTATCACTCTCATATTAGTCTCAAATGACATTTAATTAAGTTTAATCGCAAATTGGTTACGAACTCAACGCACTAATGAAAAAACACAACTAGTTAATTTTTGAATTAACCTTTTGTACTTGGAATTTCACCAATTTAATTTGGTGCTTAAAATATTAAATTGGTTCCATCCACAAACTAGTACGAATCCCGTGCGATGCACGGGTAAGAGATATTCATTGATACTTATAAATTAAAAATGCTAATTAAATAATATTAATAAATTAGAAATATGAAATCAATATGTAATGCGCCCCTCCTCCCTATATTAATTTATGTCAAATGTTATATGAAAGATAATTTGTGCAAAAGTACATAAAATATTGGTATTGAAATTAGTACACAACTCGTACGGTGCACATAACAGGAATAAATTACATCATATTCATATCAAAATAAGTGTCAATTTATTTTTTTTTCTTGGATACTAAATTAAATTTAAGATGTCTGAATTTTGTGATTGAATGATTTGTGAAGTGAAACGTAATATTTTTAAAAATTCATGTAAAACTAAGATAATATAAATATTCATGCACAAATTCGATTACCAAAGTGACAAATAGAGAACATAAAATTGTATTTTATCTATCTTAATCATATATATAAATATTGAATTATAATTTATATTAACCATGACCTGAAATTGCTCATTTTTATTATTTTAGAACAATTTTATTGTTCCCTTTAAAACTGTAATTATATTTGGATAGATTTTGTTAATAATATATAGCAATTAAGAATATTTAATTTCTCTTATCCACTCTATATATAATTTCAGAACGTGCTAAGTCTAAGTGACAAGTTTGCACGCTTTCGATGTTGACACGTCAAAATGATGTGCTTCATAATTTAATTTGTATAAATATTATTGCTTTGAAATCATGTTTGGTACTTGACATAAATAATTTATTTCCTATTTTAGCAATTATGCATTTATATTTGTCATTTTTTCTCTTTCTCAAAATCAAATCTTACCATAGGAAACTCATATTATTTATTCTCGTTTATTTCATTTATTAACTACCATAATTTATTTTTATCATACTTTAAAAGATAATAACATATTTATATGTAGCCCATTTTTCATATATGATTTATCAAATTAATTATTTTTTTACGATTTTCGATTTGACATCCATATTAAATATAAAAATTTAAAATTAGTTTCAACTATCTTTATAAATAAAAATTAAATTTATTTATCAATCCAAATTAAAAAAAGACACATACAAATGGAACTATATATTATCTTAATAAAAAATGTTTATATAAATATACCTAAATTTTTTTTTATAGTCTTGAGAAAAGAAATATGCAAATGTTAAGTATAACTATAGAATGAAAAAGTCTACAATTTAGAAAAAAAAAGTCACTAAAGAGAAATCACAGTCTAGTTATACTTACGAATTGTTTATGAACATTTGCCTATATAGTTATACTTAAATATATGGAATAAATAATTCGTCTATGTAGTAGCCTAGTTATATTTAACAATTTGTAACATTTTCCCATATAGTACTGTTCACATCAGTTGCATTTTTATTGTGTAAAAAGTCATAATAAATAAACAATTTAGAAAAAAATTATAAGATAAATTTAAATCATAATTGTTTTAACTAAAAATTACACAATATGAAATAAATAATTCGAATTACATAAGTTAAATAGCTTAAAAGTTTATTTCTTTTTAATTGCGGATATTTATTAGTTTTCTTTAAATATATGATTACGCAAATCAAATGATACAACTGTATTCTTTAAGGTAGTTTTTAGGAAATGTGTATCTTGAGATATTAGATAGTGATATATGTGATTAGTATTACCATAATAAATCAGCCGCAATTACCTAAATTGTAACTTTAAAACATATCATAAAAGATTTAAATAATTTCGAGATTTAGTAAACAACATTTTTTTGGCGGAAAATAGTTATTATTTAAAAAATAATCAAACTTATAAATATATATATATATATATATATATATATCAAGGATATAATACAAATATTTATAAATATTTGAACTAATTAAAAAAATTAATGAACTAGGATATGATACGACTATATCATACCTCAATAATAAATTTAATACTATTATGCAAGCAACATTACCTGTTCATGTTCATCGGGATGGATTTAACTCCATCATTCAGTCTTTGATTTATTTCAATGGCAACTATCTCTACAATATTTAATTTCAAACAAACATGTAACCGAATCATATTTTGTATATCCCCATCAACGGACAAACTATCTCTTTTTTTTTTTTTTTTCCTTTGGCCCAATATAGCTTAGCATGACGGATTCGAAACTAACATTCAGCCGCCTCTTAGCAATGAGAGTGTACATTTCGTCAAACGTTGATCCAAAGTGCATAGAGAACACAAACAATTCATTTTTGTAGGTACAACTCCCTAGTGTATCACTTTGTGCCCATTCCATGCATCTAACAATAATTGAATAAAATGAAAAATAACTTCACATTTTCCAGCAGATACGGTACCAAACAGCATTAAAGTGGTATTACGATATGCAAACATAGGTACAAAAATAAATAATATTGGTACAATAATCATTCTCATCTTAATAAATAATATTGGTACAATAATCATTCTTATCTTATATTTTTGTTTTAGGGTGAATAACACCTAACATAACCTACAAATAGCACCAATTTGGTATATATGAACAACAAAAAAGAGATTATTATCACTTTATGTGTTTTAAGGTAAATATAAGTAACAATTTTTAAAATTGAATCCTTAACAAATTAACCAAAAATATATGACTTAAAGACGATTTTTGGACACCAAAGTCCTCATATAATATATAGGTTACTCACTACTTCAAATTTTGGCCGGAAAATGGCCAAATGTTGCCGGAAAAGTACCAATTTTTCGCCGTGAAAATTCACGGCCGGATCACTTCTTTCACCGGATCTGTTGCCGCCAGAGTTCTTATCGCCGGATTTTATGTCGCCGGAGGACGAACCTGCAAAAAAAATAAAAAATAAAAAATAAAAAAAATATTGCTGGAGAAGGTGACGGGAGTGAGGGAAACGGGGGAGGTTTTTTGGTGGGGAAGAAGATTGATAAAAATAGTATATTATTATATATGGTTGGTATAAGAAACAAATTTTTTTTAAAAAAAAGGTATAAGAAACTAATAAAATAATGTGTAATGTTAGGTGTTAGTGGGGTGATGTCATAACTTCATTTATTTTTGATTTATTTTAAAGAGAGGGAGTTAAGTGGAAGAATGATTTGAGGGGTAGGGAGTGTAGAGGGTAGAGACTGACATGGAAGTTTGAAAGAGGATTGGACATTTTTAAAAAAGTGTCCATTAAAATACCAAAGAAAACTAATAAGAATATAATTCAAGTACTTCTTGTAATAATCATGGGAGTAGGGCTAGAAACGAGCCCAGCGGCTCGCGAACAGACAATCTTGAGCTCGAACGGTTTAATCGAGCAAACGAGTAGAGTCGAGTCTCGAGTCTCATTTAAAGAGACTCGACTTTTTATTCACATAAATACCTCATAATTTGATATAGTTTAAGGGATGGCTACAGTCTCGACTCTCGTTACAGGATGGATCCGTCAGTGCTTTTCACCGTTGGATACACATATAGATTATCTAATATAAGATAATCTATGGTAACAAACACTAACGGAATCATTCCGTCCATGTCATTCCCTATAGTTTAATTATTAATGAACACAAGGGCAAAATTGTCTATTTAGATTAAAAATAATACAGAAGACGAAGACGATTTACAGACAAATAACTCGAGTCGCCGATTATAATTAAAATTTAGTTGTTAAAATTTTGAGCCGAACTCGAACCATGTCGAGCATTGAGTCCATCTCGAGCATAGATGCTGATGTGCAGTTGCACCTCAAACCGACTCTCTACAATCGCTCGACTAATTTGCTCCCCGAAGACCTGCAAAGACGCAGGGAGATGTTTTCGGCATTAAATATCGGACGATCAATTAAGTAAGGTGATATGAAAAGCTATATGGAAATATACTGAAAATTTAGAATGTATAAAGTGTGGTTAACCTTTACCTTCTCCAAATTACCTATTTATAGAAGATTATTAGTTTCTTGAACAAGTCTCTAATCTACCCGACCACCCCGAAAGGCCTACTCGATTACCTAAAAGGGATGCCTGTCGATTATTAGGCTACTCGTAGGTCTGCCTGTAAGTTATCTAGTTTTACACTCGTTCGTCCGATTATTTGTCTCTTTTATTCGTGACCCTGCACGTCCCTTATTAACAGTTTGGACTCGACATACTATATCGGTCAATCCATTTCCTATTTGAGCTAACTACCATGTTATCATATCTGAGCTACTATATGTTCGAGCTATAAATATATCTAAGTTATCTGAGCTCTTTAATGTCCGAGCTATACTTATATCTAAGTTATCCGAAATCCTTAATTGCTAAGCTGGAGACATGCCCTAGCTATCCAAGTTACTTGTGCCTTTGTTACTCCTAACCAGCCTAGCTAGTCTTCGGTCTGCAAATCGAGCTAACTGTAGTTGATTCAACCGAGCTATCTTTAAATGCTATATCAGAGTCGAGCTCGATCATTCTTATTATTTTTTCTTCACGTGTTGAATTGAGCAAAGGCCTAAAATGTTGCTATATAATCCAAACTTTCGAATAATTGCAATATAATCTGTACCTTGTCTTACTTTTGCAAAATAGACTTAAAACCCGTCGGCCGGCCAAAACATGCCAGCGTGTCCGGCTGTGTTTTATCTACGTGTAATTTTCAATTTTCTCAGTCCGATTTATTAAAATACGTGGAAAAAAGATGCCAGGAGTATAAAAACCCGTTCCCCCCCTCCCCCCCCCCCCCCCCCCCCCCAATTTCAGAAATTCCCCAACCCTAATTTCTCAATCTTACTTTTGAAAGTTCTTGTTTTTTTCTTTTGGCAGACGATAGCTCGAGCAAGCAAGCCAGGATCCTGCTAGTGGAAGATGTCATCTTCATCTCGCGCAAGCCAGAGTTTTGGAAGCTCCAGTGTTCCTTCGAAGATCTGTCGCTGTCGCCATCCCAAGGTAGCGAAGGTGTATTCCTCCACGACGGACGATAATCCATGTAGAAGGTTCTATAGATCTGCTACGTGGAAGGTGAGCTACGTATATTGTGTGAGAACACTAATTTCTTCAAAATCCCCAAATTTCATAAACCTAATTAAAACCCCAATTTCTATAAACCCTAATTTTTTTCGATTTACATTGTTTAGGAAGGGAATGACCGTGGCTTTTTCGATTGTTTTCTTCAAAATACCTAATTTTCATAAACCTAATTAAAACCCCAATTTCTATAAACCCTAATTTTTCGGTTTACATTGTTTAGGAAGGGAAGGGCTGCGGTTTGTTCGAATGGATTGATCCCGAAATTTCTCAGTTCCAAAAATCTTGTTTTTTGCAATTGAAATCTAAGAAAGAGTATTTGGACGAGCAGTTGAGGGGTAAGGTTGCAGTGGAGAAATTGTACTCTGGAAAGGTATTGGAAAAAGATGAAATTGCGGACCGTGACATTGACTTTGAACAATAACTGAATGATCTTGAGGTTGAAGTTCGGAAGAACAATGAAGCCGTGCTGGTTACGAAAAATACATTAGGTCTCATGCAAAAACTGAAAGGAAGATGAATGTTGTAATGTTTTGCTTGATTGTGGTTATGATGATTTTTTTCCTTAGTTTGGTTGGGAAATCTGGTCATGAGCAGAGGCCTAAAATGTTGCTTTGAATATTGTTCTGTTTTATCTCATTTTGTGGATGTATTGAACTTAAGAAAGAATGTAATCTATTGTTGTGTTTTATCTCTTTGTTATTGTCCTTTTATTTTGTGTAATCTTTTGTTATGTTCTGAAATTTATGAGATCCAACTTAACAACACATTATTTATAGAAAACTGAGATAATTACAAGAAATTCCAGAAAACATGACGATAAATTTCGTCATGTAAACCTTATTTTTCGTCACAAAAGCAAATTGATGACGAAATTTTATCGCCACAGCGATCGTCACCGTATCCGCGTCATAATAGGTCAAGGTGACAAATTTTGAGTTTGTCACCAAATGTTTCACTTTTAATGATGATTATATGTATCATCATATTATTTGGTCACCTTTCATGACGATAATTTCGTCACGTTTATTATGAGAACTTTGTCATGTAAACAATTATTTTGTCATAAAAAGACAAGTTTTAAATGACGAAAACTTAACTTTGTCATCTAAATGTTATTTTTTTTAGTGACGAATTTTATTGTCTTATCGAATTTATAAAATTTCGGTGACGAATATCCTTGTGGCGTTTTCGTTATAAAAATCGTCATATTTCGTGTAATTCGTCATAGAAGAGCTATTTTATAATTACAAAATATTGGTCGTCACATAAAGAAATTTTAGATATGACGATAACAAAAATGTCACAAAAAAATAGAAGTAGTGACAAAATATTCATTGTCTCCAAAAACATACAAAAGTGACGAATTCTTTTGTCAAGAAATTATTAGCTCTATGATTACGAAATTAGTAAATTCATTCACCCAACAAAAAAGTGAAAGGCCAAATGTTGTTTAATCAACAATAAATATGTTCTATAAGGCCTTCAACCAATCTGATAAAAGCAAAAACAGTGCACACCAAGCCGAATATCCAGAGAGCTTGAAGAACAATCCAGATGCCCATCCAAGCTCTCACCTTATTCTACACAAAGTACATTTGCATGGGGAAATAAATCGCCAGAGGCCAAAGACTCAACCCCAAGAACTCCCAAGACTTCGGTGAAGTATGGAAAAAGTATTGCGAGCCCGATTATTGATGTCACATAAGCAGTCCTAAAGCAGAGCCAGAAAATGCTTAACTTGAAACGTGGAAGCATTGGGAGCTTGGCTACATACTCGTTGTTCAAAAATCCACTGTATATCTACAAGCAGACAGAAAAGTAGTTGAAACTTGTCAGGATCAAGTAAAATGAAATATTTACAAAGTTTCTGAATTCGAAAAAATAGAAAAATTGAGTAATGAGAGATCTACATGATATTCACCCACAAGGTGAAGAATGATACATGCAATAGCAATGTCGACAAGCCAGTAGGGATCATAAAATTCGAAGCCCGTCAACTGATTTCATGGTGCTTGGTTTCAGAAAGCTGCAAACCTGAAGGACCCACAACAGATAAAAGAAAAAGTTGGTGATAAATATAAGTCGATGCCTTCTTCATTGTCTTGTTCTTGGCCGGTGGTGCCTTGAGAGTATTCTTCATTTACACGTTTGTCTTTCATAATATCAAGTATATATAGTTTTATCATAATAAATAGTAAAATAGCTAACGTAGAACAGAGCTCAAGAAAGGTTCTAACCTCGATATCCAAAAGAATTATGTTGTAGGTGAAAGCAAAAGCAATGTCTCCAACTGCCTGAGATGAGAGTCATACTTTATGAGCGACAGTGGTTGTAGATACTCCACTCAAATCCCTGATCTCACCATTTTCTGCATTCACCAGAAGTCATCTTTAGAACGAGAATCTTATTTTAGAACATAAATTAACAAAGCATAAAATATGAACTACCTGATACTTTAGCAAAGCCTCAGCCGGATGAAAGCGTACAAAAAGGACATGATGGCTTCAATTATGTAGAGCCACTGCACTTGTGTAGGTCAGGTAAATGGGAGAATACAACATGAACTGCCCCAAACAATAACATGATAAAGTTACCTCTATATTCACATGGAGCATCGTGCCCTTTGCCCATGATAACAATTTGATTTTAGAATCGCCCTATACCAAAAAACCATGAACATAAATTACTTATAGCAAATATGAGGCTCGGTTTTGTTGGATTGGAAAGGAGTATTTAATCCATCGTGTGAAAGGAGTCGAGATTGTTCATTACTTAATCCATTGTGTGAAAGCAGTCGAGATTATTCAGAAATGAGAAATGACAGCCCATTAACATCAGTTTCCTTGCACTCTCATTAGATATTTTTCAACACAATTGCTAGTTTAATGAGTCTCCTCGTGTTGGAAGCTTCAAAATAGCATTCAAAATCAATATAATTATTCAATAAAAGGGAAAATGTGCTCAGTATACCTTAGCAAAACAAAGCCAAACTAATCTCCTTTCTTCCCTTTTTCTTAGATTTTTAAATAAAATCTTAAGCATGCTACTTAACTCTTCTTTGCTGAAACTTTAATTTCACTGAACTCTTACTTTCAACATGAAATTATCATTAGACCGAAGCTCAGCAAAACATAAACAATCAAGGCCGCAACTTGGATTTTATTAACTTCTTTTCTTAAGCCTTTATATATTCATAAGGCCAATAATACCAATAATCTTCCTAATAATCTTCTTTTCTTTAACTGATCTTTTTAACCCAAATAAACTCATATGCTATAGCAAGAATTAACATGTCAATGGCTCAGCAAATCAACAACTCAAAGCGATAACAATAATCATTCTTGTTTCTCTTTTCTTAAGCTTTTATCCCATATCTTTGCATACTAAATTCTTCTTCTTTTTCTGATAATTAAACACATTGAACTCATAATTTGCAGCATGAAATTAACATTAACTTAGGCTCGACAAACTTCACAAATCAAAGCCAAAACAAGTCAAATTTCTTCTCTTCTTCTTAACTTTTATTAAAGAGCTTAGCATGACATTTTCTTATTCTTTAACTAAATTTTTAAGCCATGGAAACTCGGCCATATAAGAGGTAAATCGGCTCAGCCAAATTACCTTTCTTCTGGAAAAAGGGTAAAGGCTAAGGCTCTCAGTCACTTGGTCCTAGGCTCGGCGATGGCTCTCGGGAGCTGCTAGAAATTCTCGGCTGTTCTCGGGTCGCCAGAAACAGAGCTCCTTCTCGGTGCTCGGGTGGGCTCGCTAGCCGCCATGAATGGCCAGCTCTCTCAGCCGCGTTTAGTAACTCTCGGTTGGCGATGGTTCTGCTTGGTACTCGCCGGAAGCTGCTTGGTTCTCCGACACGCCGGAAATCTGCTGGCCAGAAAGGAGTTCTGCTGAGGGAGTACTTAGGGAAATTTTTATGAAACTTGTGAAACAGCGCTGGTGTTGCTTGGTGTTAAAAAGGTGGGGCTTTAGGGTTGCATCTTGGAGGGAGATGTTGTGGGTAAGTTGGCCGAGAATTGGAGGAGCGGTTACGCTAGGAGGGCTCCCTTGGTCGGCTGGTGGCGGCTGGTGTGGGAGAGAGTAAGCTGTTGGTTGGGAGCTTTGAATATGACCGGATATAGGGCTGGTTGCTAGGGTGAAGAGTGGTCGAGTTCAAATGCACAAAGGGCCGGCTTGACTTGGGTCTTGGACTTGGGATAGAATTGGGCAGAGTTTTCTCTCAGTATTAATTCGGCTCACTTAGAATTACTTAGAGGGTGATTGTTTATCAATTCATCTAGAAATTAATTGGTTTTTTTTAACTATAGTTACTTTTGTAAAAAGTTAGTATAGTTAGTTGTTAGTGCATATATTAAAATAATATTTAAAATAAAATAATTAAAATTGATAGATGTAAAAGTAAGAGAAAAATGATTGGAAATAATGGTTAGTTAAAATTATGTGAGTGGATGAATAGTGAATTAAAGTTGATGTGATGTGTAAGAATGATTGGCTGGAATTATTTAATTATATTGGTAATAATGGAGATAGTGGAGTTGTGTTAAAGTTGAGTTAAATTTGAGTTTTGATTGGTTTTTTTTTAATTGGATTGATAAACAATCACCCCCTAAGGGACTTAGATAAATTTTTACTTGGTTAAATCAGATCATTTTATTCAATTAGGTTCAATTTAGGTTCAATTTTTACAATGCAAATTATATAATGACGATTTAATCACAAGTGTCATTGTAAATACCAAAACACACGACAACACGTATTTTGTCGCGTTGCATTTCATTATAAAATGTATTACTATGACGAATTTAAAAGTAGTGTAATGTATCGTCACAAGGCACAATTATATAATGATGATTCATCCGTAAGTCTCATTTTAAATACCATAAAAAACGACGACATATATTTTGTCATATAGCATTTCGTCATATTATGTATTACTGTGACGAATATAGATGTATTGTAATGTATTGTCGCAGTAAAAAATTATATATTGACGCTTTATTCAAATGTGTTATCTTAGAAATCAATAACAACGACGATATATTTTGTCACATGAAACTTCGTCATATTTTATATAAAGGTGACGACTTTTGATGTATTGTCACGTAAATTACGATTATGTGACGAAAAACAAGTTTTATGATGACGCCAGTAGTAATCGTCACATTATACAATGATGTAGTGACAATTTGTCAAATTCGTCACCATAAGACAATCAAAGGTGACGAATTTTTTTCCGTCACACGATTTTCGTCATGATACATGTAATTTCTTGTAGTGTTACAAACAATGATAAAGCACTCTAAACATTACAACAACACTGCAAATTGATTAATAATCTGCTCCAAAGTGATTAATAATCTGAGAACTTCCAAAACAACATAGCCTAATTTGAGTGCCAAAACAACATCACATACTTCCAACACTCCGCAATCAATAATAGTACAAAAGTAAATCCTTTCTAATCATCCACAGTTCAACAATACTCCAAAATAAACCTAAGTTAACCATCATCTACGAGCAACACTCTCTTGAGTGCCTAAAGCACCCTTAGTCTCCTTCCCCTTCTGCATTTTCCCCTTCCCTCCAGTGTTGCTAGAACTAGCACCTCTCTCAGAAATTACATGAACTCTTCTTTCTGATGACAACTGCATTTGTGACATTTTTAAATAATAAATGAAAATCATTATAAAAAATTGTTAGAAAAAAAACTGTTAAGGTAATAGACATACCCTCATGTAGGTATTACTAGTCTCCTCAGACTGAAGGATTCCAAATCCCTTTCTTGCCTAAAAAACAAATATAATAATAACTGAGCACAGAAACAACATGATATATGGAATAACATATCAATTAAACTTTAATAAAATAAAATGCTATTACCAGAGCTCTTTCCTTTAGAGTTAAAGACGATGATTGTTGGTTTGACTGTTGGGTTGACTTCTTTTTTGACAATGAACTTGTGTTTTCAACTGTTGATCCAACATTCTTCTTGGGCCTCCCCCTTGGATTCTAACAAAAAAATAGATATTAAAACAGGATTTTATTTGTTTTTCAAATTGGTGTTTATCATAATAAGACTTGAAATAGTAATTATAACCTTTGGTTGTTTCTCCACTGGAGGATTAGAGCATGACTGTTGGGCTGATCCAACATTTTTCTTGGGCCTTCCCCTTGGATTCTAGATTCTAACAAAAAAAAAAGAGATTAAAACATGATATGATTTGTTTTTCAAATTGATGTTTATCATAATAAGACTTAAAATAGAATTTATAACCTTTGGTTGTTTCTCCACTGGAGGATTAGAGCATGATTTCTTATTGTGCCCTTTTTGAAAACATCTTTGGCAAGTCATAGTCAACCCAAACCTCCTCAACTTAGTCCCACAATTCATTTCCTCCTCAGGTACTCTCTTCCTTTTCTTCTTTGACCTTCCTGGCATCTTTTTAAAAGGAGGAGGAAGAATAAGATAACCCTGTGCAACTGGCCACAATTTCTTCCCATTTATGGGTTCTAATGACAAGCTGTACAATTGCAGATACCTTTCAACTGAGTAGTACTTAGACACAAACTCTACAGGATCCTGATGTTGTAAATTTATTGCAGAACATGCATGTACACATGGTATGACTTTAATATCCCAATATCTGCAAGTACATGTCTTGTTCTTCAAGTTCACAACAAACTGATCATCCTCATTCACAACCTCAAATCTTTCACCAACAGCTGGCTTTGTGAGCAGAGCCTAGACATGTATTTGTGTTGCTCTAACTTCTTTCTTATTCTAGGACAAATCTTATATGTATACTCACTATGTCCTAACAACTTGTCATGTTGTCTTTTCATTAACTCACTTCTAACAAACTCAAGCATATCAATAATGTGTTTGCTTCTACCCTTAACAATCATTCAATTGAATGTCTCACTCACATTGTTCTCAATCATATCACATCTAGACAATGGAGAAATGTAAGCCTTACAGAATTTGGTAGGATCTCTGTCCATGAAATCTTCATAAGCATCTGGATCTTCTGACTTCAAATCTTCCAAATATATGTTGTAGTCCCCCAAGTGAGTGCTGAGCACAATCTTCCAAAAAATGCTTTTCAGTGTGAGCCCTTTGAAACTCTTCTTCCAATTCATATATACATGTCTTGCACAGTTTCTGTGCTCAGCATGTGGAGCCAAGTCTCTCAATGCATTCAGAAGACCCTGCAAAAGGATAAAATTTGAAAATTTACAAATTCAGATATGAATAAGTGGAAAAATTCATTTATGAATAAATTTACAAAATTTATATATGTTAGAGACATAGCATACTTTTTGTTGGTCTGACATGAAAGTATATCCAAGACCATCAGTAATTCCCAGATCAGTAAACAAAATACCTAGAAACCACCTCCAACATCCCTCATTTTCTGTCTCAACAACTGCCCAAGCCACAGGATATATTTGATTGTTGCCATCTTTTGCTGTGGCACACAATAAAGCCCCACCAATAAAAGTCTTCAAGAAACATTCATCAAATCCTAAAATGGGCCTACAACCACTAATGAAACCCTTTCTCAGTGTATTAAATCCCACATAGAACCCTCTGAATGTAGTTTCTTCACCAAGAAGAAACTCAAACCTTCCATCTCTATCTACCCTCAACAACTCTGCCATGTAACTTCTCAGAGAAGCATAATGGCCAATTACTGAACCTCTAAGCATCTCAAGAGCTCTCCACTTTTCTCTATAAAGCTTCCACTTTGTAGGTTGTACTGCAAACTTTTCAGATATTATTTCTTCCATTTGGGTAATGGACATGTTTGGATTCTTTCTGAATTTCTCAACAAACTCCTCAGCAATCCACTCTGATGTAACTTGCCTGGTGTGGACATTTCTATGGCATTTGTGCTCCTTGTTCAACTGTTTAATTACTACAATACCCTCTTTCATAACTGCACTTGCATATAAGGTCCAAGGGCAACCATCAACACATTTCACTCTCAACTGTTTTTTGCTAGTTTTCAGAAACTTCATGTCCCTCCCTTGAATAATTGCTACATTCCTTACTGCTTTTTTCAACTCCTCTATGCTTATGAATCTCATCCCTAACATAAACTCAAGAGTATTATGATCACATTTTGGATCATAAGTAACCATTTTCCTTCTACTTATACAGTTCCCATCATCATCCATTTCCCACTCACTACCCGAATTTTCAGAAACCAATGCACAATCTACAAACCCAGAATCTTCACTGTCCATCTCAATGGCCTTCTTTCACTTCATGTTGTCTGCACATTCTCCATCATCCTCTAATATCCCCTTTTAGTGCTTCTTCAAATTCTGTCTTGCCTCAAGATATTCAGCATCATCATCAAAAGCAAAATCATCAACAAAAAGTTCATCATCAGATGAGCTATCATCAACAGAAAAATAGTCTTCATCCTCACTATCATCCCCAGACCCACTTCCAACCTCACAGTCACCCACATTGGAAGTAGACAACTGTGGAGTTTTTAGGTTATTCCTCACTTCTGTATCAACATCACCATCTTTCTGTGACTCAGCTAATAAATCCTCATCATTCGGATTCTTTGGATCAGAGAAATTAACATCACCATCTTTCTGTGACTCAGCTTCTAAATCGACATCTTTAGGATTCTTTGGATCAGAGAAATTATCTATATATGAATCAACATCAAATTGTTCCTCTGACCTTGGTGCACTTTCAACACTAGCTTCATTTTCACTGTTATCTTCCTCTATAATTTCTCCAACCACATAAACCTCTAATAATGTTCTTCCCTTAGTAACGTGGCTAATCATCTCCCATAACTACACTATCATCAACAACATCTTTAAAGCTATCTGCTCCACTGTTCTTTGGTATTCTGTATACAAGTTTTTCAAACTTTTCAACCCCCAGCTTCTCCAACTTCTTCTTTTAAGTCAAAATATCCAAATCTATCCACATCTAAACCATGAACTGTCTTGAATTTACCACCTAAGTACTCAACAGAAGTTCCACATTTAACGAACTGACTTCCATAGTTTACAAAAATTGAAAATTTTCCACTGCAATGCAAACATATGAATAAATAAGATAATAGCAACAAGTAAATTGCATAAGACTCTAAATTTCCCAAAAAAAATCCTAATTGTTCAGAAAAGCCCTAATTTCTCCCAAAAAACCTAATTATTTAGAAAAGCCCAAATTTGTCCCAAAAAACTTAATTATTTAGAAAAACCCTAGTTTCCAAAAAAAAAAAACGTAATTGTTCAGAAAAGCCCTAATTTCCCGAAAAAAGAACCCCAATTTCACAAAAAAATATCTACATTCCAAGAATAAATGTAATTTCTAATCGAATCCTAAATATAAGACCAGACACTCGAAATATCGAAATAAAAATTGAAGAAGAAAGAAAGATAGAATAGAAAACATTCGGAGCACCTGTCTTTCATTTTCCCGACATATAAGGAAT
Source organism: Striga asiatica (assembly GCA_008636005.1). Lineage (NCBI taxonomy): Eukaryota > Viridiplantae > Streptophyta > Magnoliopsida > Lamiales > Orobanchaceae > Striga > Striga asiatica. The sequence continues at coordinate 437,388 of BKCP01005605.1, read as the reverse complement.
CTCGAACGCAGGACGACAAGAAATCTGGAATGCAGAAACACAAACTTGCATGCAATTGGGACAACTTTGTTGCGGATTCTTGATACAGAGATAAGATTTCATTTGTAGGGTTTGATTTTTTTTGTCGAGATCGATTTTTTTTTGAAGTAGGGTTAATTTGATTTGGGAATTTCTGAAATTGGGAAGGGAACGGGTTTTTATACTCCTGGAATCTTTTTTCCACATATTTTAATAAATTGGATTAAGAAAATTAAAAATTACAAGTAGATAAAATACAGCCGGATACGCTGGCATGTTTTGGCCGGCCGATGGGTTTTAAGTCTATTTTGCAAAAATAAGACAAGATACAAATTATATCGCAATATTTGAAAATTTGAGATTGCCAAAAGTGAGAAGGTCGAGGTTTATTTGACAAGTAATCCTTTTAAAAATTATAGTGTATTTAGATGCGCCATGCCCATGAATGAAGTGTGAAATGAACCCATGCGCTCTCTTGGGATTTGAGAAAAAAGCGTTGATAATTGTAGGAAGGCCCATTCCTTATCCAAGTCATGCGATAATGTTTTTAAATGTGGCAATTTCTATATTTACTTTTTATTTGAATGTTACGCCACCAAACGTGAAAAAATTTTCAAACAAAAACAAAACTCAGCAAAAACCTTCTGCACCCACTCAAATCTCAATGGTTTGGCTAAATTAGTGGAATAAAAACAATTTTCATTCAATTACAAAGACCGCTTCCATCACGATCCTTTACTCAAAGACTTCCATCGAGCAATTAAGTTATCTATCATATAACATCACGATCTCATCGAGCAATCACAAAGACCAGCTATGGATAACGCAGCTTTCAGAGCTCGTGTCCTTACCAGACACCTACAAGATGATCGCGCCACCGCCACCGCCGTTTTTGGGTCTCCGTGCCTCAGCTACAATCCGCCGGAAGCCTCCGTGCAGTCCTCTTCATTCGACGTGGGTTTAATGCGGAAGCTGATGGATGGCCACAACTTGGAGGACAGGGACTGGCTCTTCAATCTAATGGTACAGAGCAAGCTTTTCAATCCCAAATTGAGGGGCGGAAAAATCTTCGTGGTCCCTGATTACAACCAGTCGATGGAACAGCAGAGGGAGATCACTATGAAGAGAATTCAGTATTTGCTGGATAACGGGGTTTTCCGAGGCTGGCTCACGGGTAAAGGGTTTGAAGCTGAGATGAGGAAGCTGGCGCTATTGGAGGTTATTGAGGTTTTTGATCACTCACTTGCCATCAAGATTGGTGTTCACTTCTTTTTGTGGTATATATATTTTTTGTTATCCTGCTCGTTTGGTAATATCTGTTGTGGTTTGTTGAATTTTATTTTCGTGTTCTTATGAGTGGATTTGTGGTGGTTTTTCTTGCTTGAGAGATTTAGATTTTTTTATAGCTTAAGTGGAATGATTACATCAGATGGAATTTTGATGTGTTGGTGTTACTGAGCTATCCTAGTTTTAGATAAGTATTGGGTTGCCTCTCAGCACATTAGAGATGAATTTTTCACTATGATAGTTTGGCTAAACAACTAGCTTCTGAATAATTAATTTTTCTGGTTGCTAGGAGAAGTTTTATGGCATCACTTTATGCCTTTTAAATGTGCATATCATTTGATCTGGTTATTGGGCTGCAGGATTTGATGTATCTTTGACTTATTTAAGTTAAAAATGTTATGATTTTCTTGTGTTGCTCGTGGTTTAGGGGTGGTGCTGTCCAGTTTTTTGGTACGAAGAGGCATCATGATAAATGGCTGAGTGCAACAGAAAATTACGATATCAAAGGCTGCTTTGCAATGACGGAGTTGGGGCATGGCAGCAATGTAAGTTTGGCTGGCTGTTAATATGCTCAATTCAATTCATGGAGTGCAGCCTAACGGGCAGTTTTTTGCTTCTCTCTCTCTCTCTCTCTCTCTCTCTTGAAGGGTCATGAAATTGTATTGAAGGCAATCTGTTTTATGATTTCAGGTTCGAGGCATTGAAACAATTACCACTTATGATTCAAAATCAGGGGAGTTTGTTATCAGCACACCATGTGAATCTGCTCAAAAGTACTGGATTGGAGGTGCAGCTAATGTAATGGCTTGCTATCAGACTGTACAACAAGTCGCTTGACATGCTTATTTTCTACATGTTATTCTCATGACATCGTTCTTTCATTCTTTGCAGCATGCAACACACACGGTAGTCTTTTCACAGCTCGAAATTGATGGAAAGAATGAAGGTGTCCATGCTTTTATAACCCAAATTAGATATGCAGATGGAACAATATGTCCTAATATCCGGATCGCTGATTGCGGTCATAAGATTGGTTTGAATGGTGTTGACAATGGTCGAATATGGTAAATAAAACATGTCCAGTCTCTACGTTATTGTAGATTTTTTTCATTATCTACTATCTGAGTTAGTTTGGTCTTACTGTGGCTTCTCGCAGGTTTGACAATGTTCGCATCCCTCGCGAAAATTTATTGAATTCAGTTGCTGATGTTTCTCCAGATGGGAAATATCTGAGTGCGATAAAGGACCCTGACCAGGTTTTCTTCTTTCATGTCTAAGGATTTTGTTTTATGAACCTGGTTTATTTTAGTTCATCTTTATAACTCTATATGTTTATCTTGACTACTGTTATACGTTCATGTACTTGTCTCTTGAATTATTTCCAGATACACCAGCAGTATTAATAATTCCAACATTTACTTTGCTTGGGTTTCAATAATGTGCTCTACTTGTCAAGTGGAATTAACATATAAGTATAATTTCAGAGATTTGGAGCATTCATGGCCCCATTGACATCTGGACGTGTCACCATTGCAACCAGTGCAATTTACTCTGCAAAGGTGATAGCAGCATAGAGTACATTGTCTTTCCTACAATTTCCAAAGCTTCTTTGTCTTTTCTAATACCCGTGAGAATACGTATGAGCTACTTAAACCTATCCTAGTATTTTGATGTCTTGGTTTTCTCTCAACAGATTAGCTTAGCCATTGCCATAAGATACTCTTTGACAAGGAGAGCATTTTCAGTTGCACCAAATACTCCTGAAGTTCTTTTGCTTGATTACCCAAGCCATCAACGACGCCTTCTACCTCTTCTTGCAAAGACGTGAGTGTTAAATTTTGCTTGTTTTCTCCTAAGAATATATTGGTGTTTGTATTCTAGTTTCACATGGTAATAATCAGCCAATCACTGAAAATTCTCTGATTATCACTTAAATGCATATAGCAGAGATTTCCTGGAAATTACTGGCCGAACTGCTTATTTGGACTTGCCATATGATATAGTGCTCACAAGAACAAATTATAGATGGCTTTTACGCTGCAAATCTGCTTAGGTTTTAGTTCAAAGGGAGAAGGTGCCTAACCAATAACGCAAGAACTACCCATCAACTAATCCACACTAAAAATAATAACAGTCCAGTTACTAATCAATGTCGGACAAACACAAAATTCTAACAATAATGTCATATTGTATCACTAGAATTGCCTTTCCTTAACTTCACACCAGATTATATCGGAAGTTGGAATGAATAATTTGGTTGTAAAATTCATCTGGCCTACTCTTTTCTTTTCTTTTCGTTTTCTTTTATCGTTTTTTAAACATCATATCATTTGAGCAACCCAATTAATTATATACCAATTTAACATTTCTTTCATACTAATTATTGTTAAGAAACATACTCGTGACAGTTATATTTATTATGTTACTCTTTACTTTTGCCACAGTTATGCTATGAGCTTCGCTGCCAACTATCTAAAACTACTATATGTTAAGAGAACTCCTCAATCAATCAAATCAGTCCATGTTGTTTCTAGTGCATTCAAGGCTATTTTAACATGGCATAACATGCGAACTCTTCAGGTTACCAACCTAGTCATTTTTTTTTTTTTTTTTTTTTTTTTNTTTTTTTTTTTTTTTTTTTTTTTTGTATATATTCATGGACTCCGAGTCTTACACCAGAGGAATATTGATTTAGGAATGTCGCGAGGCTTGCGGAGGACAAGGCTTGAAGACAGAAAACCGTATTGGTCAGTTGAAAGGTGAATTTGATGTGCAATCTACTTTTGAGGGCGACAACAATGTTCTCATGCAGCAGGTATAGATAACTTATTAGTCCTTCATAACAATATAGAGGATTAGTTACACTTTACGTAGCATATGTACAGAAAACTCATACTATCTCTTTCCTGCTATTCTTTCTTTTCTCCTCTGCCTTTAAATACCCCTTTCAGTGTGTGTAGCTAGTAGACAAAGAAATAAATGACACGTATGTATCCATACTATCAAGTATAGATTTCATTTTTATTTTTTTTTTTGTTTTTTTGTTTTTTTCTCCTTTCTGTAAAATGCAAAGCTTCAATTATGGTTTAACGCTAATACAATCAATTGATTTTAGCGCTTCCAAGTTTAAGGTGAAATACTTTTTAGTTATCAATCATATAAAGTTTGAATCATGTAATTTTATACAGGTCAGTAAGGCACTGTTAGCAGAGTATGCAAGTGTCAAAAAGAGAGACAAGCCTTTCAAAGAATTGGGACTTGAACACATGAATAAACCTCAACCTAATATTCCTTCACAGCTTACTGTTGACACGGTCCGGAGTACTGAATTTCAGGTGTAGATATAACTTCTATTTTTATATAATATCCAAAAAAAGGAATTATGTTCGAAAAAAATTTCAGGATTTGCGTGCTTGTTTTTCTGTGACAGAATGATATATTCTGCTTGAGAGAAAGAGATCTATTAAACCGCTTCGCCGGTGAAGTATTGAAGTATCAAATTCAGGGAGTAAGCAAAGAATCTGCTTTTATTGCGGTAATTTTGCATCAGAAAACAAGACTCTCATCTTACATGGCAATACCTGCTGCCTAGCATTACGCTGTCTTTGTAACTCTTATATCTTTTTTCCTGCAGAGTTACCAGCTGGCTGAAGATCTAGGCAGAGCCTTTTCTGACCGTACAATTTTGCAGACTTTTATAGACGCTGAGAATAATGTAACAGATGCCCGCTTGAAGGTATGTGTGTTTTCTCTCCCATGGCAATCTGATATGCTTTCGTCACTGTTTTCTGCTGTTGTCATTATTACTATTTTGGGTGCAGAGTGTTAGTGAGAGGGAATTTATTCTGAATCAAAGATTAATTTTCAAAGTACTACTGCATCTGGAATTAAAATGTAATTGTTGAGATCAAAATAATAAAAAGACAAATATACCAGCGGGTGCATTGTGAAAATCTATGGTAAAATCTAAAGAACTAATTATTCTTTTCCATCTGCTATTGCGTATATGCATATATGCAGTTGGTGAGAGAAGAGAGAGTGGGTAACCACCAATGTTCTGAAAACCGGACCGGTCATCGAACCGGTGAAGCTACTGGTTCAATGGTTCACTGGTCGGACCAGTGGTCGAACCGGTTTAATTAATATATAATTTATTTATTTATTTTATATATATAATATATAATTGTATATATTTTTATCATTAATTTTATAGCATATAATGACATTTTTCTATCTAAGAGCTGAATAATCACTATTTTAAGTATAGTTTAACATAAGCAATACTAATTTAAGTTCACCAAAACAATAGATTAAATATTAATAATTCACTATCTAAAGCAAGGAAATCCAAATTACAAATACAAACTACCAAGTCATCAAACATAAAAAATTCAAAATACATCCAATCCAACATTACAACAAAGGAAAAACGAAATACTGAAATGGTTTCAAGTAGTTCAAGTTCAAAGTAGTTCAAGTTCAAAGCCATTACAAAACAACACAATTCACCGACTAGAACGAATCATCATAATTTCCACTAACTCCTCCAAATCCAACATCGGCATAACCATAACCAAGAAAATCATCTTCATCTTCCCCATTTCCATCATCTCCACCACCACCGGAGTTCAAATTGGATGCATCCGGCATATTTATGTCCATGTTAACTTCATTGCGATCTACGTAAATGAAAAAAAAAATGGGACATAGATTAACATGAATTGCTCAAAATAAATATACCAAATCATGATATAATTTTTTTGTAAGCAAACAACTTACCAACAATTGGAATAGCTTGTTCATCATAAATTAAGTTTCCAACTTCATCCTCATCAAAATCCGGTTGTGGATCTTCATCCACCACCCAAAAATCAAGCTTGTCAATGCTTTCATAATCAATTGGATCATAAGACCTTTTCTTTTGATGCTTCCTATAACATAAAAATTATAATTTATTTAGAGAAGTTTAAAATGTAACAAATGCCAACAAAAGAAACATTGCACATATGAATTAATAAATAATAATATTAACTTACCTATCTTTCAAACGCAAGTTGTAAGTGATGTAAACATGATCACAAAGCCTTTGATGCTCTAGTCTATTCCTTTTTTTGGTGTGGATCATATCAAACAAACTCCAGTTTCGTTCACATCCTGACGATGAGGAAGTTTGACTCAAGATGCGGATGGCAATATTTTTTAATATGGGAGCACTCCCGCCAAACAACCTCCACCATTCATCTGCAATAATAAAATAGGAAAAAAATTGATTAAAATAAATGAATTATACAATATGTGCATAAAAAAATACAACTATAAATAATATTTTACCCGGTGTAAGTGATTTTGCAGCCTGTAAACAAGATGGCCTAGCGAAACTATCCTTGCGCTCTCTATATATCTGTATCTCTTTCATTGCTTTAATCGAATCATTACATAGGCTCTTGATGTCGAGTATATCAAGTAATCCATTCAACACTCTATGTTTCTCACTGAAACTTTCATCATAAAAGAAAGCAGGATTGAGAAAATAAGCTGCAGCATGGATACTACGATGCAAGTGTTTATCCCATCGAGCCTTAATAATTTCAGTGTAAGGCTTGTACACACTTTTTCTTTTTCCGAACATCTCTTTGATACCATTCTTTGCCCTTTGCATTCCTTCATACACATATCCTAAAGATGGTTTTTCGTCCGCATCAACAATTCGCAACAATCTAATAAGAGGTCCTGCAAGCTTAACCGCAATTTGGCATTCTCGCCAAAATTTAGCATCCAATATGGTTTCACAAACTTTTTTTCCATTAACACTTTTAGCTAATCTATGACCAGTAAAGTGTTTATCAACCATCAAAGCTTGCAAGTCCTCTTTATGATCACAAATGCTTTTTAAAGTAATAAAGACTGTAGCAAATCGAGTAACTCCTGGACGTACTATCTCCTTCCAACCAGGCCTTTTTCTAAGCCAAGACAGAAATACCATATGATTATAGACAAAAATGGTAATCTTTGAAGCACGAGAAGCAAGGTGGCTTATATGAGGTAATGAAGAGATGTCTTTCAATATCAGATTCAAGCAATGTGCTGCACATGGGGACCAAAAAATGTTTTCATATTTATCATGAATCAACTTTCCAGCTGCTACATAATTTGCTGCATTATCAGTCACTACATGCACAATATTTGCAGGCCCAACCCATTCAATAACATCAACAAACAAATTGAACAGATTTTTTGCATCTTTCACCATGTCTGAAGCATCAACAGATTTAATGAATGTCATACCTGCGGGACAATATACCAAGAAGTTAATCAAAGTTCTTTGCCTCTGATCACTCCAGCCATCTGCCATAAGTGTGCACCCAGAGTTCTTCCAATTGCTTCGATAACTTTCAACGAGAAGCTGACACTCTTTTTTGCAATCTCCCAACAAGTTGACCCTAACATCATCATATGAAGGACCTTTAAATCCAGGTCCAATGGCAGCAATTGCATCTAAAGCTGGCTGAAAATAACAAGATTGGGTCGCATTAAATGGAATGCAAGTGGCGTAGAACCATCAAGCAAGTGCCATATTAGCATTTTTCACCGCCTCTTTGGTCGCAAACACACTTTTAAGGCCTGGCTGAGATCCGGGAGTAGTCCTCGGCGCAAAATATCTATCGGGACCAGCGACGGCTTTTCTCTTCCCTTTACTAGTAGCCGGAGTAGACTCGGGAACTTCTCGCACTTCTTCAGGTACATTTGCCGTGCTCCCTTCCTCATAATCATCATCATAATTAGGATCATCCTTTTTTTTCTTTACTTCATCTAAGTGTGCAGCCATCTGAGATTTAACATCGTGCGTCACTTTCTTACACGCAGCTATTTCTCCCTTTTTCCCAGCCAGATGTTGTTTCATTCGATTAATTCCCCCACCTTTAAATTGTTTTGAACAGAACAAACAAGTGTATATGCACCTTCCATTCTCACGAATTAAACCGACATATTGCCAAGCAGGATCCGATTTCCCACGGCTAGACTGTGAAGATAGCATTTCATTATTTGAACCCTCCATACCTGTGACTGTGAGCCTGTGACGGAGAGCTGGTCGGAGAACCACGAGAGCTGCTCGAGACGACAGCAACAGAGAGGAGTGGACAAGCGAACAACGAACAATGAACAGGGGCGGTGCACTAGTCGGACGAGCGAACAGCGATTCGGGTCGAGAATGCAAATGAGAGGAACATGAGCATCTACCCGCTGCACGGCTGATTGGAACTCACCGGTCACGACCGGAGGTGCGACCAACTTGTCGTCGGGGTGAGTTCACGATGGGAGAAAATCTGTTCGGACCGTCGGAGTCGCGAAGTGTTCACAAACGGAAGAAATATGGTTGGAGTAGGCGAGGTGTTCAAGGAAGGAGGTGTGACCGCTCGGAGAATCTCGATTTGGACTGGGACTGACCGGAATTGCGGGGCGTTAATGGAGGTAGAGATGTAGGGTTTTGGATTGGGATTTTGATTTTCGATTTCAGGACGAGTACAGAAAAATTTTCAGCCCTTCTCTTTTGTTTCGTAATTTAATTTGTGAATTGTGATTTTGTCTGCTTTTCTTTTTGTCTAATTCATTANTGCAAAATCTCAAGATAGTAAAGAATTGGTTTGGGCTGGTGCCAAATTGCCAAAACTCCAACAAGCTACAGCCCAATATGACAAAATCCAATTTTTTCAATTTCCAAATTTCAGAACCGTTCAACCGTCCCAACCGGTACCGGTTCGCCGGTTTTTCCGGTTTTTGACCGGTTCATCCGGTTCGATGACGGTTCTTGCTCCTAACGGTTCAAACACTAAAACCGGACCGGTACTATGACCGGTTCCCGGTTGAACCGGTCGAACCGGCCGGTCCGGTCCGGTTTTCAGAACATTGGTAACCACTAAATGCCTGATAATATTTTGGGTAATGACAACTCGTGTATCCCAGATATTTGAAGTGTGATTGGATATAAACTTAACCAGAAATAAACTAATCAAAACTCAACTTTAACTCATTTTCACTATCTTTAATATTATCAATATAATATAATAATATCCACCAATCATTCTTATACATCACATCAACTTTAATTCACTATTCATCCACTTACATAATTTTTATTAACCATCACTTCCAATTATTCTTCTCATACTTTTCCATCAAATCAACTTTAATTATTTTATTTTAAATATTATTTTGTTTAAACTTAAATTCTCACTAACAACTAACCATACCACATTTTTTCAAAATTAATTATGGTTAACAAAAAACCAATCAAATCTATATCCAATCACATCTTAAAGTTGTCAACCTTGCGGATTACTTATTGAAGTAGGCAAAGTATATCCTACGAAGTCTTAGTAAACAAGATGTGGTAGGGAAAAATCAGTGGCGAAAATTAGTAAACCGAAAAGTAACAGGAGTGTGCCTGAAAGTGGGTAATAATCAGTATATGATATTATGATTACACTCACATAAATGTTGAAATATCGATTCATATGTGCTGCAGCATGTTTTGGGTCTTTTGAGGTCGATGTACGTTCTGGTTACGTTGGACGAAGAAACTGCTTTCCTCCGATATGGTTATTTATCTGTTGAGAATGTTGCGGTAGTGAGGAATGAAGTTGCACAGCTTTGCCGTGAAACAAGGCCTCACGCGCTTGCATTGGTCTCTTCTTTTGGTATTCCTGATGCTTTCTTGAGCCCTATTGCATTTGATTGGGTTGCAGCAAATTCTTGGCACGAGGCTCGATACTAGCTTCATCTTTTGTTCTTCCTTGTTTTTCGGTGTTAAATGAATAAAATGTGTTGTTTCTTTGTTTGTTTGTTTTTTTCTCCGGATATTGTTGTTGTACTTTGTTATTATGACGTCATTTGTGCTCTATATGAAATGGACCTTTTGCTATCAGTGAAAATGGTTAATATGATGACAGTTAAACAATATTAACAGGTGCTGAAATTCGGAGTTTTCCTTTTAACATCGCCTCATTCATGTATCACTTCGTTTAATGGTTGTTTCGACATTGGTTCATGCTAGTTTCCAATCTATTTTTTCTTACATTTTAGCTTAAAATGATTTTATGTCATTTTTCTCAAGTCTTTCATTTACGAAAATGAAACTGTAAAATTGATACAAACTTTGTTGGCATAGTGATACTCTCATGAACACTTATGCATGGAAGTTTTATGTTTTTTGCTTTCATTTTAGTTTTATGTTCTTTTGTGTATTTTAAGTCGCCTTTTATTTATAGAGGCGCGTTTTCTCTTTTCGGTTTATATTAGCAGTTTATTAGTTGATGACGCGTCAGTGCTGTATTGGTCATTATGGATTTAAGCTCGCGTACTAAACCGAGCGTAGTCCTCATTTTGTACTCTAATTTGATTTTGAGAAATACAGAGAAAATTTCCCCAAATTACTTTCGAGCTCACAGCTCTACATGGTATCAGAGCAGGTAAACAATGGCGCCCAACGGAGGATGAGATGCGACAGTCGCTAGATACGCACGCGATTCAGATCCACTTCTGCTTCACGGTTCATATCATCCAAGAATGGTGTTGGTGAGCAATCCGCTCAATGGATCTAACTATTTCATTGGAGTCGTGCAATGAAGCTAGCACTCAGAGCCAAATCCAAACTAAGTTTTGTTTACGGCACGGTCACAGTTCCAGATCTAGGTTCAGAAGACCATGAGCAGTATCAAAAAGTAGAGTTCATGGTAATGTCATAGATATTGAACTCGATCTCGAAAGATATAGTAGAAGCCTTCATGTGTGTAAAAAGCTCATAACAGCTATGGAATGAGCTAGCCGAGAGGTACGGAGAAAGTAATGGATCTCTTCGATATCAACTGAAGAAGGAGATCTCAAATTTTGCCTAAGGTAATCTCACTGTCACAACCTACTACACAAAATTGAAATGCCTTTGGGATGAGTATGCATGTCTGGTTGCCCTACTTGAATGTAGTTGTGGTGTTGAATAGGCATACAGTGATAATGATTCAGAAAGCAAGGTCATGGAGTATCTAATGGGGCTGAATGATGTGTTTGAACCGGTGAAAAACCAAATATTATTAATGATGGAACCTCTACCTACCATAAATAAAGCCTATTCTATGATATTGAAGGTTGAAAAACAGAAAAATATCCATAACTCAGGACAAGAAGGTATGGATAGCTCAATTAGGTTGGTAAAAGGAGGATATGGAAGAGGAGGATCAAATAATGGAAATTTTGGAAGAGGATCTAGTGGAATGGGAAACTTTGGGAGAGGTTCTGCAGGTAGAGGATCATTTGGACAAAATTACAACAATGCAGCAAGAGGTAGAGGCCAACCTAGGCTTTCTAAGGAAGAAAGAGCAAAGCTGTATTGCGAACACTGTGGTTATAATGGGCATGAAATTCAAGGATGTTTCAAGCTCAATGGCTATCCTGAGTGGTATAAAGACTTAAAGAATTAAAGGTCTGGTCAGGTTGCTAATATGGTGGATGATCAAAGCATGAGCAACAAATCAAGTGAGACTGATGGAGAAAAACCACAGACTAACAGTCCATTTGGTGATACATGGCTAGCCAACATAGTGGAGATTCATCATCTTATGGACATCATACTGATTTCTCAGGTAACATCAATCATTTTGGTTTCTCTTTGCTGGAAAACATAGAAGAAACTAGCTGGATTGTAGATAGTGGAGCTAGTAGGCACATTTGTTGTAATTCTGACTTAGTGGAAAGCTAAAGCAATATGCATATGCCTATTACAGTCAACTTACCTAATGGAGCCAAAATCAAAGTGACAAGGGCTGGAAATGTCAAACTGAATGAAGATATTGTCTTGAAATGTGTTGATAGTACCTGAGTTTAGGTACAATTTATTGTCCATTGGTCAACTTACAGAAGAGAAAAAGTTGATATGCACTTTTGATGAACAGGAATGTTGGCTGCAGGACCTTGAAAAGAAAAGGTCAGTGGCAAAGGGTGTGATTCATGAAGGTTTATACATCATTAAAGGAAATCATTGTGTGGTGAATCAAATCAAAGAAAACAAAACTGATACTCAACAATTGGAGCTGTGGCACAAGAGGCTGGGCCACAGTTCCATATCATGTTTAAAGCATATTAACTTTCTCAAGGATTTTCGTAATGGAAAGAATGTCAAACCATGTGATATCTGTCATAGAGCAAGATAAAGCAGATTACCATTTCCTCTCAGTACAACAAGGGCAGAAAGCATGTTTGATTTAGTACATGTTGATGTTTGGAGGCCTTTCCATGATGAAGCAATTATAAATGTGTCTTATATGCTGACAATAGTGACTGATAAAACAAGAGGAACTTGGATATTTCTTATGAAGTATAAGTCAAAGACATATCTCAATCTGAAGCATTTTCTTGAAATGGTGAGGGTTCAATTTGGAAAACATGTGAAGCAAATAAGGACTGACAATTTTGAAGAAGGACCCTCAACAGAAGTAATGGAGACTGCTCCACAAGAGATTGATGGGAAAAGACTAAGGAAACCACCAGCTTGGTTACAAGACTGTGGCTCACACCAAACATGATGAATTAGTCCAGAAACAACATGCATTGTTTATGACAGAGGTTGAGAAAACAGACAGTGAACCTTTATTCTATGGCCAAGTTGCTAAAATCCTAAATGGGTTGTAGCTATGCAAAGGGAATTGGATGCTTTGGAACTCAATCATACCTGGAAACTGACCAAACTTCCACCAGGGAAAAAGGCAATTGGTTCAAAATGGGTTTACAAGATCAAGAGAAATCCTGATGGGTCCATTGACAAGTATAAAGCGAGGCTGGTAGCAAAGGGTTATTTACAGGTTGAGGGAGTTGATTTCAGAGAAAGTTTCTCACCTGTAGCTAAGTTGGTAACTGTGAGGATCTTAATTGCTTTGGCTGTGCAACATGGATGGAACTTACATCATATGGATATCAATAATGCATTCCTTCCTGGCTTCCTTGAAGAAGATGTTACCACCTCAAGGATATCAGAAAGCTAAGCAAGGGGAGGTATGTCTTTTATAAAGAAGCCTCTATGGTTTGAAGCAAGCTTCTAAGCAATGGAACTTGGAATTTTCAGACAAACTGGTTGCCTATGGATTTCAACAATCTACACATGATCACTGTTTGTTTGTGAAAAACTCCTCTCAAGGATTCTTGGCACTTATCATTTATATGGATGATGTTCTCATTAGTGGTACTTCTACTGAAGCAATCCAACATCTCAAATCATACTTGGACAGGTTATTTACCATTAAAGACCTTGGACTAGCCAAATATTTTCTTGGTTTTGGAAATTGTTCAGGTAAATCAAGGTGCTCATCTCAGTCAAAGGAAATATATTCTTGATCTGGTCAAGGATCTTGGGCTGCAAGATTCTAAGGCCATTGTTACTCCCTTTCCACAAGGTCATCATGACTCTCCTTTGATTGATCCTGAGCCTTACAGAAGACTTGTGGGAAGGCTTTTGTACTTGAACTTGTCTAGGCCTGATGCATCTTATGTTATTCAACAACTCAGTCAGTACATTAAAGCACCCCTGGAGAGTCATTGGACTGCAGCACTTCACTTGGTTAAATATTTGAAGGGCAGCTGTACATTGGGGCTTTATTTTCCTAAGGCATCAAATGGCTCTATTCAAGCCTTTTGTGATGCTGACTGGGGCACTTGTGCCATCACACGGAAGTCTATCACTGGCTACTGCATTTTCTTGGGTGATGCCTTAATCTCTTGGAAGACAAAGAAGCAAAGACAGTCTCAAAATCTTCTGCAGAAGCCGAGTACAGGGCCATGGCTACTACAATTTGTGAGCTGCAGTGGATAGTAGGGTTAGCTGGTGATTTGAACTTACAAGCCTCACTCCCTATTCCTTTGCGGTGTGACAACAAGGCAACTTTACACATCACGGCCAATCCGATCTTCCATGAAAGGACCAAATATTTGGACATTGATTGCCATGTTGTGAGGAACAAGTTTAAAGAAGGGTTTATCTTGCCACATCACATTTCTTCATCTCTTCAGCCTGCAGACACGTTTACCAAGCCACTTGGGGGAGCTGACTTTCGATTTTTCTTGCTCAAGTTGGGAATGGTGGATCTCAACCACATTCCCAAGGTGCGTTTTCTCTTTTCGATTTATATTAGCAGTTTATTAGTTGATGACGCGTCAGTGCTGTATTGGTCATTATGGATTTAAGCTCGCGTACTTAACCGAGCGTAGTCCTCATTTTGTACTCTGATTTGATTTTGAGAAATAGAGAGAAAATTTCGCCAAACTACTTTCGAGCTCACAACTCTACAAACTTATTTTTCTCAGAGGCATCAAAGTCGAAAGCAATTGACCAGTTTATGTTAGAATTCAAAGCAATAGTGCAGGTTATAATCATGTATGCGTATCTCTTCATAGTAACTGTTACATGTGTACATGAGGTATAGTCCAAAATATTTTCATAATTAGAAAACTAATCCACATAAGCATAAAAACGAAAAGGATGTCAATTAGAAAAATACAAACCCACTATACCTAAATTTCGGGGAAAAAAAAAGGAAAAAAAAGGTGATTAAAATAAGCCACCAACAAAAGGAAATACATAAAAAGGTTATTATAATTTAACAATTATGAAGTGAAAAAAAACAAAAAAAAAGAAAAGCGAAATCATTTTNCCTTTGATTATTCCATGCCTAGACAAAATATATATATAATAATAATAATAATAATAATAATAATAATATCGATAGATTTGATCCTATTCTCTGCTGGCACTGTCTTGACATGTATCAACCGTTTGATCACATATACTCAATACATCCGTAGAGTGTAAATTGATCCAAATGTTAAAATCTAATATATGCCCAAGGCTGAAATTCTAATGGTATTATATATAGTGTCCAACTACTAGGGTCTACGGGAATTTCATTATGCAACTCGATCGCCAAATCTTGAGCACGTACGTGTATCACAGCATTGGAAAAATGTAACCACGATCAATGAGTTATTACTAGCTTGTAAAAAGTCAACAATATATGATCATGTTTTGCATTTTGTACGATTGATGGACGGAATTAATGCACTTTTATGCTAAAAAAGTGTTCAACATATTACATATGTCTAGTTTTACCACTGCATTGTTTAAATTTTAATATCTAATTCATGACTTATAATAACCCTCATTATTGATGATATAGAGATGGATGTTTTGAGAAAAGATGAAGAGTGAATATGAAAAGACGTAGTGTATTTATTAGATAGATGAGGGTAATAATGGAAAAATATGTATAAAAGATCCAAAACGTTATTTATTTAATAAATTGTTGACAAAGTCAAAATGACATTTAAAAAAAAAGGAGGGAGTAGTTAGTTTTAATCAACTAATCATATTTCCAATTTCTATTAGTTTTGGTAAGAAGAAATATTACAGCTATTGTTTTAAATAAACTACACATGATAATAGATATAGATATTTATAGGTTATTTTATAACGTCGATCTATCATCAACTCTAAGTTAACCACCTCATCCTACAAAATTCTTAGGCCGAAGTCAAGTTGGTTTAACTAAAACAAAGGGTTATACACAAACAACTTTACTTATAAAAGAGTAACGAATGATTTTTAGGATTCATTCCGTAAAACTCTCATTTAAAATGTAAACTAAAAGCAAACATATAACTTTAACGTACATGCAAATGCAAGTTAATTAACCAATATGGTGAAGTCATGCTGCCGTGATAGCTTTGCTCATCTTTATCCTACTTTACCCATGTAAGAAATTAATTAAAGCTCTTTTACGCTTAAATTATAATCATTTTTTTTTCCCTCTTATCATTTTTATTTGCCTTTTATTCTATTTTATATTTAAAAGTAAACCCTTCTCACATTCCCACTTTTTATTCCCCGCACGTCTTTCTTACGAATTAAGTATTAGAAATTTAATATATGATCATATACGTAATATGGTGGAATTTTTTTAAGACATTAATTAATTTTATGGAGCAAGAGAGTGTTAGTTTGCTATTCAAAACCTACCCAATTTTGAGGCCGCCCATACCACGATTGAGAATTTATCTACACTTTAATCATTTGGAAAGGGACCCCATTGAGACTTTGATACTAAGCCTAAATCATTATACTTTAGACCTTATTTAGTTCATGTCGGAATGTCATATACACATATTTTACTATAACATAATTAATCTATTATCTTTTATGTAAGTTTCAAATCAACAAAACATATACATATCAAATTATATCATTATATACTTCTGGGCTCTACAAGCTATCATGAACAATTCCATCCACAAATATAACATTATCCTCTTGAATCTAAGCTTCCATTTTTTTTATTTATTTTTTACATTTAGTTTGTTCCAAACCTCATATTAATGAAGGTGTGCCTACACTCATAACCTATAAGACCATCAGTAAAGCTAGTAAACAAAATGAGCCGTTCGTGAGCTTTGCTTGACTTGACTCATTTGACAAACGAGTTGAACTTGTTTGGTTAACAAGTTGAACTGCGCTAGTTAATACTCAANCAAAAAAAAAAAAAAAATTATGCAATTTTTTGTAGCTCAACTCGCTAATATTTATAAGCGAGTTCAACTCAAGCTTGTTCAGTTAAAGAGTAAAAAAATTGAGTTAATATTGATTAACCTTACACCATTCTTATATTTTTTATTTCTATCGTGTCAAAAATCAAATTTTTATGTTTGTCATGACCCTACGTGCTGCAAAATTTTTTGCTAATTCGTTATAATGAATTTCAGGCCTTAATAATGTGAACCTTATACATTTTGGACTTTTAACTGCGACAATAACCATCGTAGCTAAAGCTCCACCCTAATTCTATTAATATAATTATTTTTAAATGAGTTTGGAGGGAGAGATAGAGACGGGACTAAATATTCAAAAACTACTTATTCCTAATCCTACCATTGAAGGTGGCAACTATAAAACGTAAATATTTATTGTATTACCAATTATTAGTTATAAACTAATTACACAACAATTATAAAATTTCAAACACGTTAATATAAAAATAAAAAAATAAAAAAAAATAAAAAAAGGTTGAGGGAGCCGGAAAGTGCGGCGACCAATTAGCAATTTTCTAATATATCTTTTTCTTTTTATGTTTAATTACTTAAATTCACCTAACTTTGTGTGTGTATATAAATATGTCAAGTTTCATGCAAGTCTCATTCACGTTGCTTTCGCTCCTTAATAAAGACTTGCATACAAATACATTAATACGTATCTTGATGCTTACATAGTTTCATAATTAAAGATCTATTATTGAACGGCGTTACACCTGTAAATCACATTAAAAAAATTTAAACATACATATTTTTTTTTTCTTTTGATTTTTTATTTTTTTTGGGCTAATCTGTTCGTGCAAGTCAACTTTTAACTTGTCTATTTATTAATTATTATATTTTTTAACTTATATAAATTAAGTGACAAATAATAATGGTCAAACTTGCTTTCATATTGCTATAGGAGGAGTGTAAGACTACGTAGGACAAATGTTAATGCAATTAATAACACATTCCATTCACATAAATACGTAACAACGCTTTTACTATTTTGTATATACATATGCCCACTAAATATAATTGCTGACGTCAATTGGCATCACGTTTTCTTTGTTTGTTTCTTGTCAACAATCCAAAATCATTCTGCTGTGCATTATCTATCATGCATTGCTTTCCTCCCACGTAAAACTTTCTCTCTCACACACAAAAAGTACAATTTGTCTTAAAAAGTAAAAAATCTCATTTCACCTTTGATACCCATGCTCCTTATAAAATTCATTTCTTTACTAATTTTCCTTTTCATTAAACGATCATAGTCTGGTGAATAAATACTTTCACTTCCGAAATATTTTTTTAATTAAAAATTAAAAAAACTATGATGGATCAGAATAGACAAATTTGGAAAAATGTAATTTTAGCATCAACTTTTTTTTTTATCATTAAATAATAATAATAACAAATAAAATAAATAACAAGGGTCATGATAGTATTTTTTTTTTCTTCTGAAAATATAAATTAAATTTCAAAGTTGTATAATTCTATGATAAGAAGAATCCTTAATAGAAACAAGTTAATGTAAAAATAATGGTGTCAAGAAAACATGCAGGAAAAAAGTTTCTTACAGTGTTGTGAGTTAAAACAAAAAGTAGCCAATTATCAAATTAAACAAATGATATAATAGTATTAATGTATAGTTAGGATGATCAGCTATCTTTCGTATCTCATCATTAAGATTCTACAGTTTTGCTATGGAGCCATCCATACTTATTCACCAATAATATATTGACACGTGTCCTGCAATAAATACAATTTGGACAGGTGTCAATATATTATTAAGTGGTGGATGACTTCATAAGAAAATCATCCGATAGCTCCATAGAATTTTTGTAAGATTCTAATAACAAAATCTATCTTCGAAAATAATCATATTTTCAATTATACGTGTAGTCAGTAGTGTAAAGTTTTAAGCAATGAAGATTTTCAATCGTTTTCTTTTTTATGCCGATGGGCATTTTTATAAGCATGGAATGCAAGTGCGCCACTTAGCAAATTTGATGGCTAATTAATTTCTATTCACACACTATTTCATTTTCAGAGGAAAAGCAAAAAAGACAAATTAATTACTGGCCCACAGATTATATATATTACCTGAGATGATGAGTTCAAACCATCGAAAGCATGACGTGCTTAATTATATCAAACCATAAAACCTCTTTGCTTGCAAAGTTGCAATACATGCACAATCTTTTTTATTCTATAAATTTAACCTGCTTAGACCCTTTCTAATTAAACGCAATGTTATATTAATATATATGGTGGTCTAATTCCTAAAATGAATTAGGTTTTTTTCTCTATGTTTCATTATTGGCAAAATTATAAAATATGCCCAGATGGCGAATTTGCCCAATAAATTTCGTGATTGCATAAAACGACGACTAACTAGTAAAATCGAACTGAGTATGTCCAAAAATGTATAATTAATCATGCAAAAATCAGCAATTAATTCTAAAATTATGATTACTAACTCATATTTGAGTAGAAACTTTGTTATTTGATTAGTTACTGGGTACTTTTTGTTAATGCAAAAGTTACCGGCCACAATTATCATTTTCAAAATTAAAGGGAATATTTTTCACACGCTATATATATATATATATATATTTATATATATATATATATATATATATATATAATATAATTACGTTCATCAATTTTGTGCTTTTACTTTTGGCCATCGAAGATTGCGATATATACCCTGCTGAATGAATATTTGTTCGGTCACTTTTAAATGTTCTCTCCCATGCATATATATATATAAAGAACATCAAACATGGGACTGATATCATGAATGGTAGAATAATTATAGTCAATAATTGTAAGATGTGAAGTCCACTATTGCGAATATGTATATGATGTATAACTGCCAACATATGCAATCATCTACAGAAATACGAGTCTACGATTTTTTTGCGGGTTTTTGCCAATTATTTTGATACGTTGTCTCGTTGTAATTAAAATTTGAACACCTTTTATTTCAATTTTGTCAAGGCCTTAATATATTAAACGAGATTCTTGTCTCCTGATTCCTCCATTTGTTATCAAATTAAAAGTCACAGTAATAATCTAACTAGGTACAAAATGGTTAGGCAGTTACACATTTTTTTCTATAAAAGTGATACTTTCAAACTGAAATAATATACTTTTAAAAACAACACAATAAAAACTATGACATTTCATAGTATAAATNCTTATGAAGTCTTAAATAATGGAAACAAAGAAAAATATTTTCCCTTTCACTTTTTTTTTTTCATGATAATGGTCCCTAGGCATGTGAGGGTCTTTTGTGTAGGCGAGAAAATTATTTGTAATCTTTCATTTGCATGCAGATTCTTTCCGGGGTGTGATAGCACATTTTAATAATCCTACCCACTTACAATCACAATGATTGGCCACTAAGCTGCATGTCCATGTGTAAAAACCTCATTTTAAGTTTCTTTGCATTCCGGCCCAAAAATAGACGCCATCTTTTGTTGTATTCATGGCATCATCTAAGATGCCATACATTTCTCATTTCAACACTTATATATATCCGGACATATTTTAATTTAATTACATGCTAATTAGCATTTTATGACTAAATTAGAATTTAGAAGTTTGGTAACTGGTAATTAAGTACCGCTTAAAATAACTTTTGAACCCCCAAATTAATTTTCAGAACGTTTAAAATAGAAGTTTTCTTAATAGAGATTTTAAAATTAGTTACTTTTAGACTTCAAACCTCTAATTATTTACTAAACACCTTGCGTAATCAGCTAATTAAACCATATAATCAAAAATTACTAATTCTATCAGCTATCAGTCATCCACAAATTTAATCAGCTATTTGTTATGAGATAAGGGAAAATATTTCATGTTTTAATATCATGTTCTAATTCTTGTTTTATTTCATTGTATAATCCGCACATGTATAATTATGAAGTCATTATTATATGGACACATGTTATTTATCTAATGGAATAAAATATGAATTACATTTTGGAATAACAAATCTCATCCCACGCCCAAGTGCCAAACATGACAATGCATGTCTAATTAGAATATTTCTAATTGGGGACTTTTAAACAAATATTTAATAGTTAAATACTACAACCTAACGTAATTTTCTTATTATAAAAGAGAATGCAACGGAGGATTTTGGTTGGTTGGCTGTGCGCAGCTGTGTTTGTGGGAGAGAGTATATGGAAATTAAATTAATATCTTTTCGTGCTTTTGTTTCCCAACTCTAAGAATAGAAATAGATTAGGCGGTATTATACGACGTACCCCCATCGGTTATGGGCAGAGTTGACCCTTAACTAAATGATAAAATTAATTAAATGGGGGACCCCTTTATTTTATATTTATTAATAAAATAATTTCCTTAGGCAACAATTGGAATTTGGAAGAGATTGGAGAAAGGAATGGGAAAAGAAAAGGAATAGATTGGGATTTTCTTTAAAATAAACATCTTTTGCATTTCATATATTTTTTTCTTAGAAAAATACTGCATATACATAATAAATATACATAAAAATATACATAACACTCACATGGAATGTGGTACACTTGATTTTTTATTTGAGAAATGCTAAGAGTACATAATACTATACATAGAGGTGTACATAACACTCACATTGAGTGGGGTCTACTTGATTTTTTATTTTTGGTAGGACTTAATGCCAGAACTTGTTTAAGTAACCTCAATCATAAGAGAAATGTTATAAATACATAATAGTGTAAATAAAAGTGTACATAACACTCACATTAAGTGGATCCTACCAAAAATAAAAAGAAAAATGCTACAAATATATAATAAATATACATAGAGGTGTATATAACACTCACATTAAGCGAGTCCTACCAAAAATAAAAAATCAAGTAGACCCCACTTAATGTGAGTGTTATGTACACCTCTATGTACATTTATTATGTACTTGTAGCATTTTTCTTTTTATTTTTAGTAGGACCCACTTAATGTGAGTGTTATGTACACCTTTATGTACACTAGTATGTATTTATAGCATTTCTCTTATGATTAAGGTTACTTAAACAAGTTCTGGCATTAAAACAAGCTTAATATTTTTGTTCATGATGATTGTACAAGACTATATACCTCCAATCATTTATCCAAAAAATATGTTCATTTTATTTTGTAGTTCAAACAAGACACGTCTTAAAATTATTCGGTCAATTTATATTCCATAATCATACATTTATAAAGTATTATAATGTTAAATACGTAACTGAGTGTTTTTTTTTAAATGTAGCAATCAATTTAAACAATTATTAAGTCAATATTAGGTAAAGAGCTTTCTACCTAAATATTAGTTTATCACTAATCCATTAGAATGAAGCACTCACGTACAGAGAAATTTTATGCCTATCCTACATTCTCATTTTATATTTCTGAACTTTCTTTATACCAAACAATTCTCATTGGTGCTAGCTACCTTAAATTATTATTATTATTATTATTATTATTATTATTATTTATTAACTGGT
>BKCP01005605.1:402286-414936 GCA_008636005.1 Striga asiatica | reverse complement strand
TCAAAGCATTTCCTTATCTATGCATATAAGCACCTCATGTTAGGATTGGACAATACCCATATTTGGGATATGAAAATATAAGATTTTAAGTGTGGTGAGTGAATTAAAGTTTAATATGTCTCGTTGGAAATAAATTGTTTTTTCGTTAGTAAAGTTGATCATATTTACCGAGTGGAACTAGTGATTCCGCATCATTCGTATATGGTCTACTTAAAGTATTTTATTTTATTTTTTATTTGCATAAATTTATTACGAATCTTAACCGACCAAGTTAACTAACAAGATCGACATGAAATCAAACAATTAAAAAGAAAACAAAGCAAGATGCATGAAGTTAGAACCATAAAGCCTAGTTATGGCTGTCCTCATTGCTATAATGCATATATTAGCTTATTCCACCTTTGGCATGAAGCGATTCTTTTATTAAATTAGAATATTACAAATATCTATACCACGCCTTTTTCAGTTAGAATATACACTTTTGGTAATCAAATGTAGTTGGGCAAGATAATAGGCATGAATCACGATTTTAATTTCAATATGATTGTAAAAGGTATATAAGTAAAACTAAAAATAAAACTACTATATATGTAAATAGCTAGTGTAGGTTTAGTGAAATTTCGACCTAAAAAACAACAAAACTTATGAACGAAAATGAAATTTGGGAAATAGAATAATTAAAAAATATTTGCATTGAAGCCTTAAATTATAATGTAGGGTACGTTTAGGCAGATGATTATCAATTTCAAGCAGGATTAGTATTATTTTATTTTATTGAGAAGAATCAATTATAGAATTAACCCCAGATAAAAAAGTAAAGAACTTCATTTATTCCCATAGTCTTTCGAGTCAAAGCATTTTTTTGTTTTTATTTTGGAAAATATATTCATAAATAACAAAATTAATACAGCAAATTACTGTTGCCTGGCTGGATGAGAAGGCATAATCATTTTATAGGTAGAAGCCACTTTCGAAAGGTAAATGCATGAGTAGAGAAAATATCAAATTGATCTACACGCCTGAAAACTATAATTCCGTATATAAATGTGAAACCACATCACAATAAACATATAGTTGCTTTTCAATATTAATCGATTATAAGTTTATGATTTGGTAATCAAATGTCAGCTAATTAGTGTAGCTGATGATTAACATTAATTTAGAGCTGGCCTCTAATCTTAATTATCCACCCTTAATCTTCAATTATATATATTTACACTTATAATTAAGAGTTCATAAATTAGGGTTGAGAGCTCACAATCGTGGCTTGTAGTTTTCCTCTACGTTTTCTGACACTTGAACCCTAAATTAACCTTATTAAATCCTTTACTAATTGGAAGTGTCTTTAACTAAATGGGCAAAACATGAATAAGTGGTAATAAATTAAGGATTAAGGTATCACTACTCATACCAAAAAGAAGGCTTCAGATAGCTACCCAGAAAACATACATCACACCAACTCGTGATGTTATCCTAACTATATATGTTTTTATTTTTATCTTACTAATAATAAACAATCTATTAATAAGTACTTATAGAACATTGCGCCGTTATGGTTCTGCTGTTTACATCACGCCACACACCACCCATTTTATTAATTTATTTTACCATTTTTTTGAAATTCATTCATTTATTTTAATTAACTCTCAGATAAGAATATCCGTGCATTGCAGAAGCACGCGGGTAAGGGAAAACAATAAAATAAAGCATGGTATCAATTTCCAAATGGTAAAAGAGCAAGGTAAATAATAAAGCATAAATAAAAAGGTGAGTAGTGAAATTTAATTAAATCATGCATTTTTCGTACCTGTGATTCATTTTCCAATCTAAGCTTATTAGCGAGGTATTTGATAACCAGCCGGATTGTCATCCTGCCATCCCTACATAAACCAACCCGTTCAAACAATGAAATGATTTTAATTGCAAACAAGCTAGAAAAATAAGAATATATGTGATTAATAATAGAACTAATGGGTGGGGGAAAAGGAAGTAAGAATTTACTTAATTCTCAAGTAGCTCTTAGATATCTGAGGCAAACATGCTTCTCTTTCCCTGCAAAACAAAATCAAAAGGAAGCCCATCATCACAAATGATCATGATGTCCTCAAGAAATTATGTAAAGCTTGCAGGTAGGGACACAAATTAACAAAAAGAAGGGAAAAAAAGGGGGAAAAAGGAGCAATTGAGTACTCCTTCATACCATCCCAAGAAAAAAAAAAAGAACTAGTTATACTCCGTAATTAATAAAAGCAGAAGCAAAACTAATTAATTAATGATTGCCCATAATTCATGTTTGCATATATAGCTGGCCATCAACACACTGTATTATCCCTCTATATGCATATGTATCAACTGGAAGTGATTAATCAACGTTTTAGTTAAATAATTAATTAGTTAATTGATTGATTAATGCTAATTATAATGCTTACTGATTTTGCGATGCTTGCAGCATAAACCATATCCCGGATTGCGGTCTTCTCGGAGGCTGAACGACCCTGAAATCGAGACCCGGCCGGCGTCCGTACGCCACGTCATCGTACACCGATTGAAATGGCCGAGGCGCCGCCGCCGCCGGCGTTACAATCACATTCTGTGGATGTGAAGAAAAATTAGCCGCGGCAGTGGCTTGGAACAAAAATGGCGTAGTGCTAAAAAGCCCTTGCGGGGCTCCGATTGCCGATCCTAATAGATACGCATCTCTATTTGGCATCAGCTCAAGCTCCACCGGATTTGATTGATTTGGCCGGACATTAACAATGGTGGTGACCGAGGCGGAGGTGGTGTGTGGATGACGAAGGCCGATACTGAGCTGCAACCACCCTTCATCGTCGGTACCGCCCATATTGCTGCTATTGCCATTGTTATCCTTCGAATTAGTGCTCGATTCAGCGCCGCCGTGGTTTCTGGTGGTAATTTCCTCCTCGTCAGCCATGGATGATGGACCAAAATTAGAGCTACTGTTATCGTTATTGTTGTTGTTGCTGCTGCTAGTGTTATCGATTGCTGCTACTGGACCTGTGGTGGAAGCTTCGGTCGGAAAACCATAACCCTCCAGCTGGTTCACGACGCCGGAAAACCGCCCAATTTTGTGTTCCCCAACCGCCGCCGAGAGCATGGTCGTCTCCGGAAGCCCCCAAACTCCAAAACTCCTAGGGATTCGAATCTCGAAGCTTCAAAGGCAGCCATGAGATTGAGCTTGGTTTTTGATGATCTGGAGATGTGCGGCGGCCATGGAAGATGCTAATCGGAATACACCACCCATAGACCGGCGGGTAACAGCATATGTCGTGTAGGATTAATAGCTAGCAAGGTGTTAATTGATTGATTGATAGATGGATATATATGGTTTGTAAATTGTAATGAATATATGCGTGTTTATGTATTCAGATGTGGATAAAATGGGTAGCTATAGAGAAAGAAGGTTGGAAATTTCGCTTTCCATTAATTCTCTTTGTTTGGAAGGTTGTGCAGAAAAGCTGAGGGGGGTGGGGTGTTTGGGGGTGTTGAAATAGTTGTGGGCGTGGTACAAAAAGATGGTGGTGAGTCAGTTACATGCTATTTTATATTCATATTATTAATTGTAAATATTAAATTATATATAAATTGTAATTTATGCCTGTGTGTTTCTCCGTGTGTATGTCTACATTGGGGGTGGTGGTGTAAATAGTAAAAGTATAGACATGTTTTGCTTGTGAATAATTAATAGCTGATGATTGTATTAGTGTTTCAGTAATTTGGTGGCCACGGATAATTAATAGGTGATTGTATTAGTGGATAATTATTAGTGTTAATTATTTCGTTAAATTTGCTAATTAGTTTGTTTGATAAAAAAAGATAATTAGTTTTTTAGTCCAAAACGTCAATTCTAAAATACCTCAATGACCTTGTTTGGCTATTAACTGATAGTGGATAGCAAATTACTTATTGTATATTAGTTGATTTGACCAACAAATTCTAATGCATATTTGTAAATAACTGTTTAACTATTGGATAATTTTATATTGGCATGTTAATCTACGAATCATGTTTTTTTCAAAACGTTCATATACTGAGATTTTTTAAGAATTAGCATCTTGGACTAAGAAGTTAATCAAATAAACTATTTACCAAATAAGTTAATTTGCAGATTTGACGGGTCATACCTCTATATGAGGTTCAATCCGTTAATTTCATACCAATCTACTAATATCTAAACATGGGCAATGTATAGGCAATTTGAGAATAGATGGTTCGTCAAATAACATGTCAATATAAAATTAACAACATAGTTATGCAATACGTTATTTACCAGCAAACGGCTATTCAAATCTGTTATCATGTACCCACTAATACAATCAACTATTTGTTATCCACTTAGCCAATTAGGGCTAAAGTTTGTAGAATAACGCTAATCAACTAAATTTGCTACAAAATAAGCTATGGCCCCGTTTGGTAAATAGCAGATTGAAGATAAATTAGCGGATTGGACTTAATTGAGAGGTTTGACCCGTCAAATCCGCTATTGAGCTTGTTTGGTAAATAGTTTAATTGATAAGCTTTTTGGGTCCAAAACTCTAATTTAGAAAAAGCACATTAGAGCAGCTTTTTGGGATAGAAGATTCACAATTGAGAGGGTTTACTTAGAACTTTTTAATTTGTCTTATTTATTTTACAATCTACATTGGTTTATATAGCTAATAAATGATAATATGTCATCCATATGATTAATTTATCTAGAAAAATGTAAAATTCATAACTTCTTCATCAAGTGCTAGTAAATTTAAAAACAAATATATATTGATAAATTACCAACTAAAGAATATTAAATGTTTTATATATTATTATTAAAAGAATACTCTCTAAATAATAAAATGTCCTTATTGGTCATTTTGCAATGTCAAACAACTATAAGCTTTCAGCTATTTAATAAACACTTATTTAAAAACCTCTAATGCAATCCGCTGGTCAAATCAGCTAATATAATCCGCTATTCGCTATCCGCTGATACAATCCGGTATCTGCTATCCGCTGATCGCCAAACAAGGCCTATATCAAATTCGATTGGTCAAACAGGTTGAATCCGTTAGTTTAGCACCATTCCCCTAATAACCAAACGAGTTGGTTTTATTTTATTTTATTTCATTTTATTTATTTATTTGTTGCTGTTTGGTCTGTTGAGTCTTGAGTGCTTAGTTAATTTAACACAAAGGAAAATGAGGGTATATTATTCATCTTGTTGAGTCATCCAATCAAAAACAACTTTGGGGCATCTTTCCAATAATCGAAAATTGAAATTACAATATAAAGTTACTCTGTTTTCAGTATAACGAAAAGGCCCTTTTTACCTTCTTTAGGTGCATTGGATACTAATGTCTCAAAGCTGGATGTGCTGAAAACATTAAGGCTGCCATTGTAATTATATTTGTTCTCCTTCTTTTCTTCCTTTTGCAGATATATATTTACAAGTTGTAATTATTTTGTGACAATCGGATAAAGAAATGTACTCAAATAAAAATCAGTAAAGATGATGTTAGTCTGGTCTAACGGACTGTTAGACAATTATACTTTTTTCCAGCATAATTATACTTTCTAACTATTGACTCTATAGCAAAATTGTATCTCAAAACTAAAACGATATTTCATTTTATAAGTATACAATTTTTCATTTATAAAAATATGATGGATAGATCCATCTAATAGTTAGTCCGCCTAATACAAGATTTTATGAATAAAAAATATATGTCAAGTAGAATCTGTCACAACTAATTATTGGAGTTACATGGCATTTGAATTGTCTTATTTTTCTTACCCCTTCCCTCACATACACAGAATGTTGCTAGTTGTTAAAAATATTTCAAATTTGTTTACTTGTAAGATAATTATTTATAGAATACTTGGTGGAAAAAAATAATTGTCTCCCATACTTGTATCACTCATGTGCCAACTGTAAGTAAAAATCCCTCCATATAATTGAAAATAAAAAAAATAAATTACTATACCAATGCTGCATTTTAAGTTGTAAACAAAAGTTAATTTAGCGTAGTTTAGTGTGGCGTTTCGTTGGTTACGTCTCGAACTATTTGGTTGTGAATGATTAGTGATATATGCATTAATTAAGGATTGTATTTAATTGGTGATGTTATGAAAAAAATTATAATTTCTCGGGCCAGGATTATTTCCAAAAGATGAAGGCATATATCAAGTCGGGCCTGTATTTTCGGGTTAACTCATGAATGAATGGGTACCTGACTATCAAACGGGTATTGGGTCAGTATTTTCGGGTATGAGTTACCCAATTTAACTAATGCACGGACACCCGAACCAACCCAATTGAGAACGGGTAAAGCCCATACCCGACTAATTTACATTCCCATCAATATGATTGAGCTGCTAATTAATTAGAATCAAATAGCTCATAAGACACTATGAATGTAAACGAGGCAAGTCCATGCTCATGGTTCACAAGTCTAACGAATCAGACCACTCATTTTGTTTAACAATTCGATTGATATCTAAGAAACCCATAAAGAAAGATATAAAAGTTGAAGACATTTTGTTACATATATTTTATATGTAACTTTGCCATTAATAGCAGTGAAATTTTGCTACACTGTATAGTTTTTACCCTTTGCACAAAATAGTTTTGTCACTAATGATAGTTTTAACCGTAAGCAATAATTAATTGTGCTTAAGGTTTTGATTAACTCATATTCTTCACTAGTGTGCATTAAGAACTTTATATGGAAACCTCGACCCGTTTCATGCATCATCATTGACAGAAACTGAGGAAAAACGGGTGTCGGTTCACTATCATGAAGTGCACCATGAACGGGAAAAGCTCATATGAAGTCTAAATGGAGTTCTATCCCAAAATCAATTGGTGGAAGGAGAAGCAGTCCATTAGTCTTATAAGGTGGGTCTATTTTCCATGTATGGATGATGTGGGACAACTCACAAGTAATATTCTAACAATAATCAATCGTTGACAGACCAAATTAAAGCACTTGTTACTCATCATAGAGAGAACATAGGTAGATGATGAATGAAGATTGAGTAAACATAACGTTAAGTGCATATGATATTCATTAGATTAGTTAAGATATAATAATTAGGGAGCCCAATTATTAATAAATGGATTTGTACATATATATATTAATATTATTAAGTAATGATGCATAGATGTATGGGAAAAGATTAATGAATGGTTTTTGGCATGCATGATTAGCAGAAGAGAGGGACGTGGTCTTGTAAGTAGAGGCACGTGCCCCCCACCCTCCCTGCAACATTCTTACATTCATTCCTACAGTTGACTCAACAATACCCTCCAATTACAAAACAATTATNTTCACTTGTTTACCTCTAACTTTGATTAATATGTAACCTTAGTCATTTAGTCTACGGTAATTTTTGCTACTAATTTTATATGATTATATGTAAGTGAAGGAAATGGTGGAAAGATTTTACTCCCCGTGCAATACACAGCACAATGTCTTCTTATTTTGTTTCAGTGTGTATAGTTGAAAGTTAAGTGAGCTTTGAGTACTCAACTGTTGAGAAAATTTTGACACTTGAAAAGGGGCAATTGTAGCGTTGATTTCTTACAAGTTCCTAGTTAAGTAACTGTAAAATCTTTACAAGTTTCGATTTATTTAAAGAAAATGCCAAGAAAGATGCAATAATCCAAGAGGAAGAGACTTGGCCAAATGCTTTACTTTGTTAAAAACTCAATTGATCGTGCCGAGTAAGCAAATTGTTTCTTTCACTTGTAAGTTTAGGGTTTATAAAACCATTGATTTTAATAAATAAAAAAAAAATCCAATACAACAATCTCAAAAATCAAAAGCACATGCACACAGGGAACAAAAGCATCATAACTCAGTCCAAATTTCAACACAAGGGCTAAAACACAAAATTTAATAAGCCTCTCAGCAAAGCCTCACCACATCCTAACTAGGAAAAACAAAGATGATGTACAAACACACATACAGAAAAACCTGATGAATAATAAGTGAAAATTAATAATAACATCAAATCGAACAATGACGGGAGAAGATGAGGAGTTCACGTGCAAGATGAAATTCCAGAAGCCGACACATAATTACACTAAAGAGACTGGACTTGTGCAAACCCGATTTACCAGCCATAATAATTTCTTACACACAGATTTGGCGGTAAATAATTTTTCTTACCAACTAACTCATCATCATAATCATCTCTGTGAATCGGCCAATAGTCCAAGGACCTCACTATCCTCGAAATTAGAGTCCACAGCAAGCTGAAACGGTGTTCTACCTTGCTCGTCTACAGCCCGTGGATCAGCTCCCCTGAAAGTCAACACATATTACTGTTTTTTAGTTTTAACAATTATCACAGATCTAGTGACACGAACAAACGTAACCCAACAGATGCAAAAATGAAACATTTTGCTTTGATTATTTTGAGAAAATTTCAGTTCAACTAAGAGTTGGAAAAAAAAAAAAAAAAAAAACACAAACAGAGATTGAATGTTGTGATTTAAGTTGATGTGAGTTAAAAATAGTAGAATGGTTAATAGCGTATTTTATGCATTTTTCTGTGCCTGATCAGAAAATTTTCTCGTGTGGAACGGAATAATTTTCTATTAAAATTATTCCTCAGATGTCAGGACTAACTTACAGATAACATGCATACAAACCTTCATAAAATTACTTGCCACAATCTACATTGTGTTTCTAGTCGTTTTTTCTTAAAAAAAAAAAAAAAATTACCTTGCGAGAAGAAGCTTTGCGAATGTTGTTTTGCCTCTGATGATACAGCGGTGAAGAGGGGTAAGTGACCTGGAATCAATAGCATTTATGTTTGCACCATACTGCAAAAGAAGCTCAATCATCCCAATATCCGCAGTCTCACAAGCAAGGTGAAGCAACGAGCACCCATCAGTATACTTGCCATTACTATTATTATTAATATTATTATTATTGATATTGTTATTATTATTCCCTTCACTCGTGCTAGCGGGATTTGGATTGTTTTCCAAACGACCATAGTGAGATTGCTCTTGCAACAGCATTACTTTAGCAAGAGTAAGAGAGGAGTTATTGTGACAAGTTGTTCCTTGTTCGCAATATATTGCATTTATATCTGCTTCAGAGTTAACAATGAGGCCATACAAGGCTTTCTTATCACCCGAACCAACAGCATCCCACATCTGTTGTGCAACTGAATCGCTTTCTTTTGGCTTCCGAACAAAAAGTTTCTCCGCATACTGCAACATAGAAAAGAAAGACCATATTCAACTAATAGTCTTGTAAAATGCATTTAGGTAATTCAATAAAATATTTTATCATACAATTTTTGTTTTTCATACTTTGGCATGAATAAACTTCTCCTTTGAAGAAATTGAATCACTGGGGCTGGGCTTGCTGAAATAAGGCATTTGCTGTTTATTAGTCCGATACAAGCTGCAAAGGAATACGTGAGCAGAACAGAGAAATTCCTCATTAAAAACAAACGAGTCAAAAAAGAAAAATAATATACCTAAACAAAAAAAGAGAGGAGCTTTATTTACCTTGAGGGGCCAAGATCAACTTGGAAGATACCCTTAGATTGGAGCAGCTCCTCCCAGACTGAATTAGCAAATGTGTTGCCCAGCGATTGAAATAGGTTTATGACCGACGGCTCCCAAACTTTAACATCGAGTGTAAGTGATCTTACCTGCATAAGCAACATACAATAGTAGGTTTAACTTTAAGAGTAGGAAAAAAAAAAAGAAAAACTTACTTTTTACAGCTGGTTGAGTTTAGAACATATTGTTAAGTGAAAAATATGAGCGATTGTATTGTGTTCTAGGTTATACCTTAGATATGTGCACGCCAAGATTACGATGAACGCCAGAGCATTCTATGCAGACAAGCACGCCAAGATTTAAGGATGCCCAATCGGGTTCAGGTGCACCACAATCGGCACACCTTTCATTACCACACACTTTCCGCAGCACATCAATTGGCTTCTCGATTTTCGGACCACCTCTTTGTTGTTGAGAGTTTCTCAAGTGACGGTCCAAATGCAAAGAAGGATATCTGTCAGAAGTGTAATCTTCAACCACTCCATGATCAAAGTCGGCACTTTCAAACGAACTGCTCTCACTGGTAGACCTGTGATGACCACTGCCCATTGGACTTGCCGGTAAACACTGAACCAAAAGGGAAAAAAAAAATGATCATGCGACAATAAAATAACAAATAATTAAAGAGTACATCCTCAGAGACATTTGTGCATTGTTTTCATTTCCAAGAATCTATTTTTCATCATAATAGTAGTATTCGTTCGAATGGACTTGTGATTCTTTTAGATTTAATAAATAACATATGCATACATTGGCATTCCCATTTTTCACATAAAATAATATCTCAAATTATTTGACCATACCGCAAGGCCTTACCCTTTCAGGTGCCTGCGAACTCAATAACGATGCAATCACCCCTGTAATTTTCTCAATCCAATCCATTTGATCCAGTGCGCTTTCTGCCTGTAAAGACGTGGCAAAAGGAATAAATTCGATACATACAAACTACCGACTATGAAAAGGATGTATCCAAATCATCTTCATTGAGAAGGAAGATCCATTATTATGGCTTTAGAGCTAACTGATAGAAAAACAAACCTGCAACGTGTAGTTCTTTGTTGGGGATATGATACGAAAGCAGAACCTGAGATCAGACTGGTCAGCATCGACTTTGATTGTTGATGTCAAAAGGTTCACTGTATGGTGAGCAACAGATTTCTCATCATGTACACCACCATGGTAATGTGAAGATAACCAACGACTTAACAATCCAGAACCTAACTCCGAACTATTCCTTTGAGTAGACAATTGACTGCCTGACCCCTGTAGAGCAAATTATAAAACATGGGAGTTAAAAAGATTCGATCTTTGAATAAAAAAAGAACATGGGAGTTAAAAAGATTCGATCTTTGAGAAAAAAAAAAAAAAAAAGTTCTAAGTATCACTACTTTCTTTTTATTACAGAAAGCAGCTTCAAAATCGACTCACAGAAGGCTTGCTGCATCTTTTGCGATAATAGTACAGCATTCCTCTGCTATCAAGAACAAAAAACCTCCTTTTCCAATCACCCCTCAAGTTGGATGAACGTTTCGAAAGATAACCTTGTCTAATTGTTTGAACCTGAAAGATAACCGAAAATTTTCAGCCAGATACGAAATGGAGTGACATGACAATTCAGTTGAGGTCATTTTGAATGCTAAGCACTTTCGACCTTTCCTTTTGCAGCAGATTGCATGACGGCTTCTATCATCTTGTGTGAACTTCTACCGACAGCCTGTATCCCATCTCCATTTGGAGATCCATTAGAAGACCACCGGCTCTCTCTGTCAATCTGCCTTTTATATTCTTGCATCCTCTCGTTAAGAGCTGCCTGCTCGTAGTTAGATCTCTCTTTTGATTGCTTTGCATAAGTTGAGACCTAACCATAAATGCATTCAATAGTGTTTTCATCATGTATGATCTGTATAAGGTAATAGCAATTATGAAGTAGTATATTTCATTAGATAATGCATTGCAGTTTAGAAGGTTATATATAGATCTCTCTTTTATTAACAATCTTAAAGTAGTATATTTCATTTAAGTAATGTAGTGAAGTTTAGAAAGTTATATATACCAGCTCCAGACCAGCAGAGGCAAAACGATAATATAATCAAAGCAATAGAATTCAAGCTTTATAAAGAGAGGAGTCACTCAAATATATATACTTGTACATCACATATAACAAAAAGTTACAAAAGAAAACCTGGTTGATATATGGTTCCATCTGGTGCAGCAACTCATAGCCCTACATGAAAAAACAAATAATTAAAGAAGTTGATGACATATATAGAGCTAGATAAATAACTATGCTATGAAGTTGTCTCACTTAGCTTTACCTGTTTGAAATAACGAAGATGAGCAGCCATTGTTTCACTTACGGCTTCCAAGAACTCAAACCTTTTCTTTGCCTCGACATTGGAAAGTGCAGTCACCTGGATGGATGGATATGTGTTTAAAAAATCAACATATATCATCAGAATAATCTAAAAATAAAAAAAAACACCCACCAAATTAAACCGTGCTTGCTCAAAAGTTGATCGAGCATGATGAAGCTCCTAGAGACATATCATCATTCATCACAGACGATATTAGAATGTGCATTATATGGAGTAAATATGCATTGAGCAAATTTCTTTTATGCTTCAAGCATTCATACCTCCTCCAGAATAGTTGCTACATCACTTCTTGTACCTTTCCTCAATGACAAAAACTTCTCACGAGCCTGTTGCAGCACAAACCCATTAAACATAGAACTATAATCTATAAAACAAAATAACCTTTGATGCGTCTCGGTCCACATCTATTTACATGTTGGTCTAAGAAGTTAGTTAAACCCAAAAACTATAGAAACCACCATCAACTCTTACATACTAAAATATCAAGAAAAAATAAATAAATAAATAAATGAAAAAAAATCAAGAAGTTCAAAGTGGCATGGTAGAAAAGATAAATTACAGCTGATGCATATAGATCATGTTTGGGTGCTTGCAATGTCAAGTGATTGTAGCAAGGTCTATATTAGAACAAACCAATCATGAATTCATGATCATTCATCCCATGAAGATGCCTGGTGGGAATTTTGAAGTGC
>BKCP01005605.1:347754-383810 GCA_008636005.1 Striga asiatica | reverse complement strand
AAAAACGTATACTGAAAATACGTTTTATAATTAAATGGTTGTAAAACGTATACTGGTAATACGTTTTACAATTAAATATAAAATAAAATTATCTTCTTCTCCATTCATTTGCGGGATCAGAGAGAGATATACCAGAGACCGAGAGCAGAGGATGAAAAAAAAACTCGATCCAATCGCCACCCCGACGCGAACCGACAACAACAACACGAACCTCATTTCCGGTTAATTAATTCGCACGAGGTATATTGGCTTATCTCAACTTTTGACATTGTTTAGAGTTGTTGGGAGATTGGTAATTGTTATAGTATGTTTGAATGTGGTGGTGTTTGAAAATTGAGAATTGTTAATTGTTTATCTAAACGATTATGTGTGTATGTTGAATTGGAGATTGAAATTTTGTTGTAAATTGTCAATTGTGTATGGGGTGGTTGTTGTTGGGCTTAGGGTTTTTCAAAATTAGGGTTAGAATTAGGGCTTTCAATTTATTCGAAATATAGATGAATTGTATGTTATTGTTGGATTATGGGTATTAGGGTTTTGGAGGATTAATCGATTGGGAATATTTTTTTTTTTAGTAAAAAAATGGGTTTAAAGAATAATTGAATTTTTTGGGTGTTGGATTAGACATTATGTGTTGTTGTAATTGGAAGAATTGAAAGTTTTTTTTTTGCAACAGGTATAAATGGCGTATTGTGGTCCGTATTTTATTAATTTGTATTGGCGATGTGCGAAGGAACAGTTAAGAGATTTTGTTTCATTTATGGATCGTCCGGATGGTTCATTTGTTATTACGGGGAGGATATCATATGAACAATTGATACAGATGATTAATGAAAATTTTCGGTTTGGAGAAGGTTGGACAATTCAAGAGATTACTTTAATGTTTCGTCAACCCGATGGTTCTTGGAATGCCGGAAGACTCGATAACGATAGTGCTCTTCTAAGATTTAAATTAAACAAATTGAAATAGCAAATTAACACGGAGAACAAGCAGGATTTAAGGAGCTAGGGAGTCGGGGATATCCGTTTTGGTTCGAATTGCAATTAGTAGGCAAGTGATCGTTCGGCTAAATGAATCGAGTAACCTACTCGTTCAGAGATTCGTCCTCAATAACTTTTCGTAACAAGAGGACAAATGTAAACGACAAATTAACAATTTCATTTAACACCTAGGCATTACAGTTACGAACAAGCCTAATTTATACGAGCTTATTTCGACCGACTCCTCCGCTTTCGGTTCTAAGAGTCGATTAAAGCAGACTAGAAGGTGATTAATCAACTAATTCGTTTAGAATTAACAACATCACGTAAGACCGAATCAAATTCAGTTGTAAAACAACTGGAAATTGATGTGCCACCCTTCAACAATTCTCAATTTTCAAGTACGATTATTGAAACCCTAATTAAGAACAACTCGCACAAATTAAACGATCAACGAATCCCAACAATCACAAACGAATCCAAAACATTAATCTTCTATTCCCTAGAATATGAATTTAGCTACTCATAATTGAATCAACACAAGCATTTATATCAACACAAGAATTCATATTCATCAAGCTAAATGAAAAGAAAATCTTACGAATGATAAAATCCCAAAGTTGAATCTGATAAATAGGCTGAAATCCAAAGCAATGAAGAAAATCCCAATGAAATCCACGATTAATTTGTGTTTTTAGATGAAAATGATGAAATAAAAAAATGAAAAGTACGAGAGAAGGGAAGAAAGGGTAGGTTCTTTTATGTTCTCGAGTCGAGAGATCCAAACAAAGATTTTTCCCGATCATATATATATAGCAGCAGGGGCTAGCGGGCGTGGAACGGCATCGCGGCGTGAGGGGCGCCGGTGCCGCGACGCGGCACTGCTACACGGCGCAGCAGGAGCTGGCTTCGCGTGTGGCCAACTGTCCCACTTGCGTCCCCAACAACGACGCCAATTTGTTGTAGTTATTTTTATCGGTGTTAAATCGAAAGATTCAAACCCCGGGTCGTGTCTCACGAGGAAGGTCAGCCGGACTATTATGCACGTTTATTCAAACACAAATAAAAGAGATAAAATTCCTAAACATTCTAATTCAGAAGATTGATTTTGGTTTTAATTATCAACTACTAAGATTTAAATTAAGCAAAATGAAATAGCAAATTAACACGGAGAACAAGCAGGATTTAAGGAGCTAGGGAGTCGGGGATATCCGTTTAGGTTCGAATTGCAATTAGTAGGCAAGTGATCGTTCGACTAAATTAATCGAGTAACCTACTCGTTCAGAGATTCGTCCTCAATAACTTTTCGAACAAGAGGACAAATGTAAAAGACAAATTAACAATTTCATTTAACACCTAGGCAATACAGTTACGAACAAGCCTAGTTTATACGAGCTTATTTCGACCGACTCCTCCGCATTCGGTTCTAAGAGTCGATTAAAGCAGACAAGAAGGTGATTAATCAACTAATCCGTTTAGAATCAACAACATCATGCAAGACCAAATCAAATTCAATTGTAAAACAATTGGAAATTGAAGTGTCACCCTTCAACAATTCTCAACTTTCAAGTATGATTATTGAAACCCTAATTAAGAACAACTCGCACAAATTGATCGATCAACGAATCCCAATAATCACAAACGAATCCAAAACATTAATCCCCTATTCCCTAGAATATGAATTTAGCTACTCATAATTGAATCAACACAAGCATTTATATTAACACAATAATTCATATTCATCAAGCTAAATGAAAAGAAAATCTTACGAATGAAAAAATCCCAAAGTTGAATATGATAAACAGGCTTAAATCCAAAACAATGAAGAAAATCCCAATGAAACCCACGATCAATTTGTGTTTTTAGATGAAAAGGATGAAAGAAAAAAATGAAAAGTACGAGAGAAGGGAAGAGAGGGTAGGTTTTTTTATGTTCTCGAGTCGAGAGATCCAAACAACGATTTTTCCCAATCATATATATATAGCAGCATGGGCTAGCGGGCGTGGAACTGCATCGTGGCGTGAGGGGCGCCGGTGCCGCAGCGCGGCACTGCTACACGGCGCAGCAGGAGCTGGCTTCGCGGCGCGGAGGGTAGGGCACGGCGCTGCGCTTGGGATGCATGGGAGCTGCAGTCCATGTCGTGGTGGCACCGCAGCGCGGCAGGCACCAGCAGCACGGCGCGGCACATCCTCGCGGCACGACAGGAGGCTGGGAAGGCACGGGCCTGGGCATCTCGTGGTCCATGTCGCCCTACTTTACGTTTCATGCTCGTATACGTTCATTTGGACTCGGAATTTGATTCCGTTTTCTCCTCTGTGATGCACACGAACTCCTCTATCTGATTACGCTTCCACGACTAATGTTTTCGCAAAATTATATTCTCTCGAGACTTCCAACCTACACACCACCGACAACGAAAAACCGAAAAACGACCGAAAAACACAAAAAAGATAGAAAATAGAGCAAACCACGAAATAAACTATAAACGAATTAAAAACTAACGAAAATACCTAATATGGGGGGAAAAGAAAAGAAAAATAATGACGAAAAACGCAACAAAAATGGGACAAACAACTCCCCCACACTAAAACCTTTGTTCGTCCTGAACAAAAAGAAAAGAAAAGACACGAAAGCAAGCAAATGAGCATGGATAACAACTTCAAATAAGACAAGTCTCAAATTAATCAACTTACCCGAGGAGACTTCTAATGACCAATCATGCATATGTCAATTACACTCGAATGCAACATTTTGAGAACACAGACGCTCAAGCATGATAATATCAAACATATATGCCTCACTCTGTTTCTTTCATAAATATGAAGTGGATATGCTCAAATTGGCCGATCGTTATGCATCAACATAAGCTTGCTTATCGTCTACTCATACTCTAAAACAATAAAAAATCATGAAATGCAAATCAAGAGGACTACCGGGGTTGCAATAAAGGCAGTTTGCACAAGGGAAAGACCAAAATGAAGATAAAGCGGCTCAAATAAACAATCAAATTTTCGAGCATATAAACTACTCGAATTCTCCACCACAACATGAAACCAATCATTCCCATCAAAACTCCATGCAACACTCATACACGCTTAAGATGAAATGCAAATTAAGTACTCAATTTTTTATTTTTTTTTAAAGGGAGTGTGCTTTTTCCTAACAAGACTAAGACGTAAGGACGACATTCTCTAGGTTTAAACATTGGAGGTCATCTAAGTTTCCTAGAGTGGTTTTCCAATACTCATTACTCGTAAAACAATTCCACAAGTAAGCGGAGTAGAATCCTTTTAGTCCGTCTTGCGAGTTCCCTTTTTTTTTTTTTAAGTACTCCAAATGCAACTCAACAAGTTCTAAACCTTCTCCAAACACATATTAGAAAGCTCCGTCATCATATCAAGTATACTGTCAAGTCTCAACATATTCAAACGAATCGGTTGATAAGAAATACGGTTCAAGGCTCAACGGGCTACTAGTGAAAATATAAGTTCAAGGGTCAATGAAAAAGGGCTAAAACGAGCTATGTCAAAGAAATTCCTCAATCATTTTCACAAATCACAACTTCAATCGCTTCATTTCAAAACAGACTCAAAGCAAGTTCTGATCAACAAAGATTTCGACTAATATCTCTCAAGAAACAACATAAGGCTCAAACCTCGCAAAGGGTAAATAAATGTACAACAAAACGACACATCGAGTTCATCAAAATATACTGGTCATGGTCATCATCACATCTCCTCAACATCATCAACAATCATCAACAAATCTTAAAATTCACCATAATTCATACTCAAAAAACACACAAACTGACTCAAGATAATACACTAAAATAAAACAGAAAATGAAAACAACCTAAAAGACCTAGGCCTGGTCAACCATATACGCACATAATCATGTAAAAAACTCCCCCACACTTAAAACCGAGCAATGTCCCCATTGTCGATCATTAGTGCTAGGAAAGTTTGCTCACATAATCAACCAACATAAAAGACAGAAAAAACTAAAACAAAAACAAAAATAAAGAGAAAGAAGAAGATACAAACGTACAGGGCACAGCGACTAGACTAATCACTGTGAATCCGGTGGTGCGGGTGGAGGTTGGAGGTAGTCAGGCCTCGAACAACGGCGGGCCTCTGTAACATCAAATCTCTCGCCCCATTGGGATCGGGGAAACTCTCTGGAACTAGGCTGGGGTGGTGTAGTGTGGCGGTCGGTATGGTGTCCTTCCTCAGCATAGGCTCGGCCTTGCAATGACATCTTAGCATGCTCTCGCATGCACGCTTTCTCATTAAGCGCCTCGAGACGCAAGTGGTACAGTTGGCCACACGGGTCAGAACCATCGAGACTGACTTGAACAAAGGAAAGTTGCCGAGTCAGCCCGAGCATACGAATTCAGTTACAGTGCTTATGCCCGAGCAGGAGGAGAAGGCAGTTGTTAGGGAGAAAGAAGCCTCAGTGACACCATCACCAGAGCCTACCT
Organism: Striga asiatica; assembly: GCA_008636005.1. Taxonomy (NCBI): domain Eukaryota; kingdom Viridiplantae; phylum Streptophyta; class Magnoliopsida; order Lamiales; family Orobanchaceae; genus Striga; species Striga asiatica. The sequence continues at coordinate 378,349 of BKCP01005605.1, read as the reverse complement.
TACACAAATCCTCTAACCCATACAGGTTGAAGATTCCTTTTCCTAGCCGACTTTTGGAGGAGAAGGATCGCAAGATGATTCGAGACCTTCATGCGATGTTGGCTAAGGCCAATGTCGATTTATCTCCTCCTGACGTGATGAAGAAGATACCGGCTTATGCGAGGTTCTTCAAGAGATTGGCGGTGAATAAACAGAGGCTCGAGAGTAGCGATAAGGTGCTTATGTGTGAAGCCGCGAGTGTCTTTCAGCATAATTTGCCTAAGAAGGAAAAAGACCCCGGAGGCTTTGTGATCACTTTAGCCTTCGGAAATGGGAGAGAGACCTCAGGGATGCTCGATCTAGGAGCAGGCATTAACCTCATGCCACTCACAGTATATCACCGACTCGGGCTTGCAGATTTGAAGCCCACCAAAATGCGTTTACAGCTTGCAGATCGCTCGTTTCGTCACCCAGAAAGGATTGTGTAGGATGTGCTCGTCCGAGTGGGGAAGTTGATATTCCCCGTGGACTTATTTGTGCTTGATGTGGGGAACGTGCAGGACAATGGTAAGGAGCACGCCCTCCTCCTCAGGCAACCCTTCATGGCGACCACGAGCACAGTTATTGATGAAGAAGGGGACTTCGAGCATGACTGTGTTGGGGGAATCTACCCTCATTTCTGTCCGAGAGCCTTGGCTTGAGCCGAAAGTGAAGTTCGTGGAAGAGAAAGCGTTTCTTAGAGCAATTGAGCAGCTCACTGAGAAAGCGTGCACGCGAGAGCACGCTAAGATGTCATTGCAAGGCCGAGCCTGTGCTGAGGAAGGACACCATACAAACCGCCACACTACACTACCCCAGCCTAGTTCCAGAGAGTTGTCACGATCCCAATGGGGCGAGAGATTTGATGTTACAGAGGCCCGTCATTGTTCGGGGCCTGACTACCTCCACCCTCCACCCGCACCACCGGATTCACAGTGACTAGTCTAGTCACTGTACCATGTACATTTGTATCTTCTCCTTTCTCTTTATTTTTGTTTTTGTTTTAGTTATTTCTGTCTTTCATGTTGGTTGATTATGTGGGCAAACATTCCTAGCACTAATGATCGACAATGGACATTGCTCGGTTTTAAGTGTGGTGGAGTTTTTTTACATGATTATGTGCGTATATGGTTGACCAGGTCTAGGTCTTTTAGGTTGTTTTCATTTTCTGTTTTATTTTAGTGTCTTATCTTGAGTCCGTTTGTGTGTTTTTTGAGTATGGATTATGGTGAATTTTGAGAATTGTTGATGATTGTTGATGATGTTGAGGAGATGTGATGATGACCATGACCAGCATATTTTGATGAACTCGATGTGTCGTTTTGTTGGACATTTATTTACCCTTTGCGAGGTTTGAGCCTTATGTTGTTTCTTGAGAGATATTGGTCGAAATCTTTGTTGATCAGAACTTGCTTTGAGTCTGTTTTGAAATGAAGCGATTGAAGTTGTGATTTGTGAAAATGATTGAGGCATTTCTTTGACATAGCTCGTTTTAGCCCTTTTTCATTGACCCTTGAACTTATATTTTCACTAGTAGCCCGTTGAGCCTTGAACCGTATTTCTTGTCAACCGATTCGTTTGAATATGTTGAGACTTGACAGTATACTTGATATGATGACGGAGCTTTTTAATATGTGTTTGGAGAAGGTTGAGAACTTGTTGAGTTGCATTTTGAGTACTTAAAAAAACAAAAGGAATTAGCAAGACGGACTAAATGGATTCTACTCCGCTTACTTGTGGAATTTTTTTACGAGTAATGAGTATTGGGAAACCACTCTTGAAAACTTGGATGACCTCCAATGTTTAAACCTAGAGAATGTCGTCCTTACGTCTTAGTCTTGTTAGGAAAAAGCATACTCCCTTTAAAAAAAAAAAGTTGAGTACTTAATTTGCATTTCATCTTGAGCGTCTATGAGTGTTGCATGGTGTTTTGATGGGAATGATTGGTTTCATGTTGATTTTTGATAGGTGGTGGAGCATTCGAGTAGTTTATATGCTCGAGAATTTGATTGTTTATTTGAGCCGCTTTATCTTCATTTTGGTCTTTCCCTTGTGCAAACTGCCTTTATTGCAACCTCGGTAGTCCTCTTGATTTGGAATTTCATGATTTTTGATTGTTTTAGAGTATGAGTAGACGATAAGCAAGCTTATGTTGATGCATAACGATCGGCCAATTTGAGCGTATCCACTTCATATTTATGAAAGAAACAAAGTGAGGCATATATGTTTGTTATTATCATGCTTGAGCGTCTGTGTTCTCAAAATGTTGCATTCGAGTGTAATTGAGATATGCGTGATTGGTCATTCGAAGTCTCCTCGGCTAAGTTGATTAATTTGAGACTTGCTTTTGTGTCTTTTCTTTTCTTTTTGTTCGGGACGAACAAAGGTTTTAGTGTGGGGGAGTTGTTTGTCCCCTTTTTTTTTGCATTTTTCGTCATTATTTTTCTTTTCTTTTCCCCCCATATTAGGTATTTTCGTTAGTTTTTAGTTCGTTTATAGTTTATTTTGTGGTTTGCTTTATTTTCTGTCTTTCTTGTGTTTTTCGGTCGTTTTTCGATTTTTCGTTGTCGGTGGTGTGCAGGTTGGAAGTCTCGAGAGAATAGAATTTTGGGAAACCATTAATCGGGTAAGTGTAATCAGATAGAGGAGTTCGTGTGCATCACACAGGAGAAAACGGAATCGAATTCTGAGTCCAAATGAGCGTATACGAGCATAAAACGTAAAGTAGGGCGACATGGACCATGAGATGCTCAGGCCCGTGCCGTCCTAGCCTCCTGCCGCGCCGCGAGGATGTGTCGCGCCGTGCTACTAGTGCCTGCCGCGCCGTGGTGCCACCACGACATGGACTGCAGCTTCCACGCATCCCAGGCGTCGCGCCGTGCCCTACCCTCCGCGCCGCGAAGCCAGCTCCTGCTGCGCCGTGTAGCAGTGCCGCGCCGCGGCATCAGCGCCCCTCACGCCGCGATGCAGTTCCACGCCCGCTAGCCCCTGCTGCTATATATATATGATCGGGAAAAATCTTTGTTTGGATCTCTCGACTCGAGAACATTAAAAAACCTACCCTCTCTTCCCTTCTCTCGTACTTTTCATTTTTTTCTTTCATCCTTTTCATCTAAAAACATAAATTGATCGCGGATTTCATTGGGATTTTCTTCAGTGCTTTGTATTTAAGCTTGTTTATCAGATTCAACTTTGGGATTTTATCATTCGTAAGATTTTCTTTTCATTTAGCTTGATGAATATGAATTCTTGTGTTGATATAAATGCTTGTGTTGATTCAATTATGAGTAGCTAAATTCATATTCTAGGGAATAGGGGATTAATGTTTTGGATTCGTTTGTGATTGTTGGGATTCGTTGATCGTTCAATTTGTGCGAGTTGTTCTTAATTAAGGTTTCAATAATCGTACTTGAAAGTTGAGAATTGTTGAAGGGTGACACTTCAATTTCCAATTGTTTTACAATTGAATTTGATTCGGTCTTGCATGATGTTGTTAGTTCTAAACGGATTAGTTGATTAATCACCTTCTAGTCTACTTTAATCGACTCTTAGAACCGAAAGGGGAGGAGTCGGTCGAAATAAGCTCGTATAAACTAGGCTTGTTCGTAACTGTATTGCCTAGGTGTTAAATGAAATTATTAATTTGCCGTTTACATTTGTCCTCTTGTTATGAAAAGTTATTGAGGACGAATCTCTGAACGAGTAGGTTACTCGATTCATTTAGCCGAACGATCACTTGCCTACTAATTGCAATTTGAACTAAAACGGATATCCCCGACTCCCTAGCTCCTTAAATCCTACTTGTTCTCCGTGTTAATTTGCTATTTCAATTTGTTTAATTTAAATCTTAGTAGTTGATAATTAAAACCAAAATCAATCTTCTGAATTAGAATGTTTAGGAATTTTATCTCTTTTATTTGTGTTTGAATAAACGTGCATAATAATCCGGATGACCTTCCTCGTGAGACACGACCCGGTGTTCGAATCTTTCGATTTATCTCCGGTAAAAATAACTAGAACATATAACATAAAACATATAGTCTAATACTATATAGTATATAATGTAATAGTATATAGTATGTAGTATATAGTATATAATGTAATAGTATGTAGTATATAGTGTCTATATATGTTATATACTATATACTATAGACTATATAATATATACTATATACTATAAACTATATGTTATATACTATATACTATATACTATATTATATATACTATATACTATATATTATCAACTATATACTATAAATATAGATATTCACGGATAAGAATATAATTTGCGTGGAAGTTAACGCGATCGCCTAGCGGCAGGATGGTATTGAAGTCAGTCTTGAGGGTTTGAAACGCCCACACCCGGGCTCGATTCCCCTCAAATGTGAACCTTCAACCATTTATTTTTATTTTGTGAACCGTATTCTAGGAATACGTTTTACAATGAATTAAATATAAAACGTATTCCGAGAATACGTCTTACAAATAATCTGAAATAAAACGTATTTGCGAAATACGTTGTTTAATTAAATATAAGAAAAACTTCTTCCTTCTTTCTTTCTTACGCGAACACACAGTGCACACAGAGAGAGAACGAGAGCAACAGAGACAGCGAGAGAGAACCGAGTTTGGAAAAAAAAAACTAAAATTCCGCCGCCGCCGCCGCGGATTTCCGCCGTTGCCGTCCGTCACATTTGACATGTAAGTTTATTCATTTAGAGTTTCAATTTTTGATTTTTTAAATTTTTTCATTAATTTTGTTTTTTCCAAAATTGAATGTGTGTTTCAATTTTGGGTTGTTTGTATAATGTGTGTTTGTATTAGATATGTTGTTTCAATTTTGGTGGATTAGAGTTTGAAAAGGTTTAGGGTTCTTCCAATTTTGGTGGCACTACAAGAAATCTGCCAAACAGTGACGAAAATTCATGTGACGAAATAAAAATCGTCACTGTATGTTGCCTTATGGTGACGAATTTAAGAAATTGTCGTTACACCATTGCATACGGTGATGAATCCTACATTCGTCATCTTAGAATTCTTTTTTCGTCACTTAAATGGATTTTTTTATGACAATGCGCCTCAATTTGTCACCTATACATCTAAATTCGTCACATATATATAAAATGTGACGAAAGTAAATGTGACAAACAAACTGTCGTCACTGTTACTGTTACTTAAAATGACGCTTACGACTAATTCGTCATTATATAATTATTTATTGTGATGATTCATTATAATAAATCTACATTCGTCACATTAATATATATTATGATGAAATTCACTATGACGAAAACAAATTCGTTGTTTTTGTTCGCATTTGAAATGGCGCATACAAAAAATTCGTCATTGTATAATTTTCTTTTGTGACGATAAATTATAATATATCTAAATTCGTCACATTTATACATATTATGACGAAATTCATTATCAAAATCGTTGTGTTTTTATTGTATTTAAAATGACGCATACATATAATTCGTCATCATATAACTTTCTTTTGTGACGATATGTTATAATACATTTATATTTGTCACAATATACTTATCTGATGAAATTCATAGTGCCGATAAAAATCATTGTTTATTTGTATTTAAAATGACGCTCACGTATAATTCGTCATTATATAACTTTGCTTTGTGACGAACATACAGAAGGTGCAACTAAAGGTGTAACTTTACTCACGTATAATTCAAATTCACAGATATTAACATCTTGTACCCCTTAATTTGTCTTTTCATTTTATATGAAATAATATTTATTTTAATAAGGTGTAATTGAAGGTGTAAATCAAAACGACATGATAATCTTGAATTCGAATTTGAATTTTGCAGGTCATCATCTTCATCACTCCATTTAACATTTGTCACAAATCACAATCAATAAAATAAAATAAAATAAAATAAAAAATAAAATAGGCTCTCTCACAAATTCATTGCATCATGCACTTGAAATTACTCTCGTGTGAAAGTTGTAACCGAAATAGGTACGTAGTTATTTCTTTCTTAATTGTTCGAAAAATATATACATCACCCTTTAAATGGGAAGAACTACAAAAGAAAAACCCAGAAAAAAAAAAGAAACCACCATGGATAACAAAAAATGGAATGTAAGCAAGAAAAACCATTATACTAAAAATCTGCAAATTTGCCTCTTTTCATTCAATAATCACTTTTTCACGATCTTTGGTCCGTTGTACGGTCCCTATGATCTTCCGGTTTTTCCCTCTCCTTGAGCCACATGTAGCCTTCTTTCTCATTCTCGTTTTTTCCTGTTGAATAAAAGGGCAGGTTTAGGCTTTCCCAGCAAACTCAAAGCATATTCCATTATCAATGAGCCAACTAATTAAAGCATCTAACATGGAAATTTCACATAAAATATGTCATGAATAATATTACATACAGACACCTACATATTGTCATGATATTTGTGATAAAGTGAAATCTTGACGTGTTTCCAAAATCCTATTGCCATAAAAGGGCAAAGACTGAATAAATTCATTATCAATGACATCTTCACTTATCAAAGAAATCCAATTTCTGGCCGTAGGAAAGTGAAGAACGGCATTTGATAGTCAGCTATACATGCCTATAAAGGAAAATGGAATTTACCTTCCACCAAATGTAAGCTTATCCAACAACTACAACAATAACAAGCACACCATATTTGCCAGATGCTGCAAAAAAGTAGAAGATACAGTCAGTTAATAAAACAACATTGAAGAAAATTCAAAGAAAACTAAGATCAAGCAGAACCATCTACAGGCATCCAAAGATTCCAAACTCATATGCAGCTAAAGGGGAAGGATCAAGTAATGTACTTCAAAGAAGCAATTAATGGTTTCCATTGAGTTTAGAAAAAACTATCAACAATAACATGACAACAGGCTTTCATATCAATAAAGAGATCAAGGCACCAAGTGACCACATGCTAAAACTGTCCATTTTTAAATAAATCCACAAGTTTGTACAGGATTATAGCCAGTCTTCTAATGGCAGAAAATTAGAGATTTCACTGATGTTTTGATAAATCAGATGCACACAGCTATAAAACATGATAGTACACTGTTATGCACCAAAGTATGAGTTTGTTGCATGTGATCAACTGACGGTTAAAGAAAATGAGAAGATGATCAAGAGCTGTAAAATACCACCAGCAAAAAGCAAATGCAGATGCTAAATACCGAATAGAATGTTCAGGTCCCAAAAACTAGCATGCTGCATATTTTACTTATTGGAAGTTTGGGGTACAGTGCATTAATTATAGTGCATGCAAACAGTTTTCACTGAAACCAACTGCAACATTTCCGTCAGGAAAATATAATCACATTAAATGCTCTCATTGTTAACTGAAATTGCTAAAGCAACCTGATCGGTTTCCAGTGACAATTGTAACAGATCTATTTGATGCCAGAAGTTGCAGTTCCTGACGAATACTGTTAACCTGAAAGAATACAGATAAACAAATGCTCAATTCATTTATTAACATCATGTAATAAATAACTTGGCCACTACAAGTAAAGAAGTCAAACTTGGATATCACAAGTGTGGGAACCCTAATAAAGAGCGCAAACACCAAACCTGTTGCACCAAAAGATCAGTCCTTGGTCTGGAACTCGAAGCAGCTGAATCATCTTGTTTGAGTTGCTTGAAAACAATCTGCAAGTAAAAATGTTGAAAAGTTTTCTCTCATCAGATAACTTGGAAAATTTTAAGTTGGCACCCCACAATTGTTGTCATTATCCAAATTTACCTTAAGTGCACTAGAGAAAAAATCAGAAACAATAGATATCCTGCCTTCTTTAGCAAGAACTGATCCTACAAGGCCTGCATATATTGTATTTAGTGGTTAAAATCCTCTTGAAGACTGCACATAACAATACAAACACTTTACACAACTACAATAGCATAACAGTATGATTCAGATGTTAGTGCGACAGCTCATTCTAAAGACAATACAAAGTTATGATGGGTGAAAACCCACTCTCTTTTTATTTTGTGTGAAAAAGAAAACATCAGACCATCTAAAGGAACACTAATGTGGGGAACGTTAAAAATCCCTAATTTGTCAACTACAAAAACTTAAATTACAATCACTACATAAATCAAACAAGTAACCAAATAAGCAATGCAAGGTAACTACTAGTAGTAACTTACAAGAAAAATAGAAAAAGAAAATTTATTTACATGGACAGTAGACAACAAGAAGTCTTACTAGTAGTAACTACTATTAAAACTTTCACGAATTTCCCTCCTCATTACCTAAGGCACTTTACATAGAAAAAAAATATATATGTACAACACATTCTACTCTTATTTTCTCTGAAAATGAAAAACTCTTATTTCTTAGTTGTCGTTGTTCTGTGTTTGTTGCGTTTGTTTGTGTTTGTATTTGTGTATCGGTTTGTGTTTTTGGTTTGGGCCATTTGGCCTCTGTGAGCCCGGGTGTCAAATTTATTATCATGTTGGGATCCGACACTCGGGTATTACCCTGTTGGGGTCCTTGTAGTTGTTTTAGTTGTTTTTTAGTTATTTGTGTTCCTGGTTAGTTTAGTTGCGAGTGTGTTTTCTAGCGTTGCTAGCCGGGATTCTAGGCGGTCTTCTGACCTGTCCTCCCACTTTTTCAGTTGTTGGCTGTTGTGTATTCAGTCGTGGACTGCTGTGTATTCGCACTTTGTGTATTTTGATTTATAATATTATCTGTCGTTTTATCCAATCGGACTTTTTTGTTCAATTGATCTAGTTTTGTAATTACAACAAAAGTGTCATGTGAACTTTTTCGCATTATACAGTAATAAGATTTGTTTAAATTGGGGCTACAATTATATCCCCATACCACAACATATATCCGCCAAAGCATTAGGTATAACATTTCATGGTAAAATTACACAATTTTGACTGCCTATTGGAAGCTTTGTGGCAACAAAATGTTATGTCTTACAGGACAAATACCTGAAAATCTGAAGCTAAACTTTATATATCACCAAGCCACCACAAGCAATTACTTGAATATACTAAGCAATCACCACTGCACCTGCTTGCTTACAGGACAAACAAATAGCAAGCTTATGAATGCCAAAATAATAAGGATAAAATATATAAAAAAATGTTGATATTCTTCCTCGCCAAGAATAACACCATAAAAGAACAGAGCACATGCAGAAGCCAACACCAAAAAGATAATACATATATAGGTCAAACACACCACAACCAGCAAAGATTCAAGGAAAAAAAAAACAAATAAACACCAAGCACAAATCCATATATAACTTTGTAGGCACAAGATTGTGAGGAATCCCCATCAATAATCATCAACCAAAAGGTTAAGTAGAATCAGAAAGAAAAGCAATAAGTAAGAAACCAATAGACAAAAATACACACACCAAACTAAAAGAAAATAATGCAACAGAATCACAGTCCCATCATATGGGCACATATACTAATCAATAATACACGGTGCATACACAATTGCATACACAGTAAAGAATAAGGCACATGACACGCAACCCAATACTTTTTTTCAACACCTATCACCACTTTGAGATAAGATCCAAATGTATAAAATTAATCAACAACCATGTAAAAGGCATGGGTTCACACAATAGCTACAAGAAAAACATTAAAATAATCACAACGCCATACCTATCGGTGTTTCTCGAACACAACGACATGGTAGTATGCTACTCATGGAACCTATGGAACACCTAATCAAATACTTACAGGCCACATACCCCAGATAAAAGCACCCATAAAATGAACTCTCTTCTACCCTCTCCCACCATCTGTATGCACGCATGAAAAGGTCCAAACATAACCACACACATACACTGTTAATTTAACCAATTCAATAGCAAAATACAAAGCAATTATCCTCTAAAGTCAAACAAAAAACTCCAACCAGACCAAATAGCCAGCCAAACAAATAAAAAACCTAAAAGTCCAACCATTACAATAGAACATGAAGAAGAACCCCAACCAGATACAACATGAAGCAGATAGCCTTGTAATCAAATGATTCGCATCTAGACTCGACTTAGCACGTTATGTATCTAGAAAACTCCGATATTTTCCCTGGTTCAAAAATAACACAAACAGCCACCTTGCAACCTCAAAACTCAAATTTGATTGTACATCTTATATGAATACCATACAACAACTAAGGGATGAACAATAACTATCCGATCAATGCTAATAACTAGGAATTTTCACAGATAAATTTATACATTAGCCCAGTGATTAAAATAGCAGCGCCATGGGAAACAATGGCGCGAGGCGTGGCGAGGCGGGGCCTTAGCGCCTCAGCCCCTTGATAGATAAAAAAATAGAGTGTGTTCGTTAGATGAGGATTTTCCAACAAACTTACATTCAACATATATGTATAAGTGAACTCAAGGTTTGCTACAGGAGATAAAAAATTGCTAAATTGTCAAAGTATACTACACGAATTGAAAAATTACCTTGTGCCTTTTCTTCCACCAATGATAGCGACCAACCTACGGCAGATAACCGGCGACGCCGACGGCAAGTGGTATGTCTTTCTATGTTTCCTTTCTTTTTTTTTCCCTTCTTGCTTCAGTCCTTCTCCACCGGTGACGTCGCGGGTTGTGGAATTTATCTGTTCTGGTTAAACTTCCGTCGCCGGCGAATACTCTGTGTTGTGACTTGAGTGCGAAATCACGTTTGTACTGTAAGTGCGGCTATGTTTTTTGTTGGGAACGAATTCTTGTGTTTAAGTGTTTTACTTATTGTGTGTTAGATATACTTAGATTAATTTAGAGACTTAGAATTTTAATTCAATTAAGGATTTTCAATTAAGTGTTAGAGATTTTCAAGAAATTCAATTAAGAGTTAGCGACTGAACTAAGCTTAAGGTTTTCGAGCCTGGTTCGACTAATTTTTGAACATGATCGTGTTCGTTCGTTTCTCGGTTCGACAAGTTTGTATTCATTCGTTTGTATAGTCAAACTTGTTTGCGAACTGTTGAAATTGTACAAGTTTGTGTTCGTATTATTCAACATATTCGTGTTTGTATTATTCGACATGTTCGTGTTCGTGTCTGTTGGTTTTTTTTAAGTACCATATAAGTTATTTTATTTAATATTTAACACATTTCTATTCTTATATATATAAGTTATATTATTTATATAAATTACGTATATAATATTTAACACATTTCCAAAGTAATCGATACGTCTCCATTTAATTTTTCGGCGATTCGGTTCAGTTTTCGATTTTTGAAAAAAAAAAAGAAAGAAAAACTTATGTGTCAAAAGTGTTTCTATAACTTTATATATCATTTTAATTATAGGATTGAATAAGACTAAGATCAACATATATAATAAAAATACATTTTTTAATTAGTTGAAGAACAAGTATTATTAAGCATGAAAATTTAATTGAANATGTATTAGTGTGTTTGTGTGTGTGAGGTACACTTGATTGTATATTTGCTATCTAAAAATAAAAATTAAAAAAATGGGGAGAGATTAGTTATTTATTTACATTTTAATATTCTTTTAAGAATTAAATTATTATTTATATTTTTCATTTTTCAAATACTTTTACCACAATGGGATCTCTCCTCCTCGAAAAAAATCAGAAAACCCCCAAATCAACCAGACCCTTCTTCAATTTGCGGTGCCTTTCCCGGCGACGGCGAGCTAGGGCCAGCGGTCGCCTTTGACCGCTCGGCCACCCCCTGTTCTGTTCGCGTCCGCTTCCGTCGTTGCTGAGGCTGTTGGAAGCTTGGAGTTTCTAACCTTGATTGCCGTCGGGTCTCGTGGTGGAGAGCCTCAATCAGCCGATGGATCTTCGTTGGGTCGGCAATTGTAGTCTTCTCTGCCAGTGGGTCTCCGATTACCGCAGGTTAGTCCCTCGATCTGTTTCGGATCGGTGTCATCGGTTGGCCTTGCCTTTTGGTGGGGCTGCCGGAGAGGCCCTCGGACTGCCGCGATCTTTGGTGGTTTGGTTGGGTCGTGATTGCCTTCTGGTGGGGCTTCTTGGGAGGACCTCTGAGCGTGGATTTCCGGCGGGTTTTGGTGGGGCGGGGAGGAGTGCGGGCTATAGGGGGTGGGGTGAGACTCTCGTTTTTCCGACCTTTGTGTCGGGGAATCTGGAGTTGGGGATCGAGTCACTCTCTCCCTTCTGGTTTTCTGGTGTTGAAAACTTGGGGGGTTTGGCTCAGCCGAGCCTGGCTAGTGGTGTTAGGCGAGCTCGTGCGGGGTCGATGTGGGGAGTTGGCTGGTTGTCCCCTCGATTGAAGGTGCGTTTGGTTCGGGTTAGTTTTGGGGTCTCGGTTTGGCTTCTGTATAGGCGTTCGGCAGCAGTTTCGGAAGTTGTGCCCGGGGCTTTGGATCTTTCCTGGATTGATTGGTTCTCTGCTGGTTACGATCCGTTCGGTTGCTGGGGAAGGGCGTTAATTTGTTATACTTAGTTGTTTTGTTGATGTTTTAGTTTTATTTCTGTTCAGTGTTTGTCTGTGTTGGTGTTCGTATTCGTGTTTTTAGGTATGGGCAGTTGGCCCCTTGTTGTATTGTGTTTTTGGTTTGGGCCGTTGGCCCCTGTATTGTGTGTGCCCGACTGTGTTCGGGTCTTCTCCTGTGGGGAGCGTTCCATATTCTCCCGTGGGGAGCGTACCATATTCTCCCTTGGGGAGCTTAGTGTTACTTTGTTTGTGTTGTAGTGTCGGTCGTCTTTGAGTCTTGTTTTTAGTTTCTAGCTTGGCTAGCTGCGGATCTAGGCGGTCTCTGACTTGTCCTCCCACTCTTTCAGCCATTGGCTGTATTATTCAGCCTTGGGTTGTACTTTGCACATTTGTGCATTTTGAATTATAATATTTCTATCGTTTCGTCAAAAAAAAAAAATTCAAATACTTTTACCACCGCTTGCTCATTGGCAGCACAACTTCTCCAATAATCAAGTAAGGGCTCATTTGTTAGCATAAACAAAAAAGTATAATTTTCATTATGGGTATTAAAATTAAAATGTAGAGATCGAATACAATATATTGATTATAATAACCAATTAAGGGTTCGTTTGTTAACCTAGACAAGATAGGATAATTTTTATTTCGAGTTTCAAGATTAAATTGTGGAGATCGAATATGTTGTGCATTTGATGTTTATGACTGTTCCGAGACAAGATTTCATTTTTCCAAGGTTTAGAAAATCAATATATTTTTAAATTATCATCATTATTAATGATATTGAAGGAACTCCCTCCTCTTGGCCGATTCTCACTTTCCCCAATTATTTAAATCCTAATTACAGAAGTGTGCCCCCCTTTCGTCAGGCAACGGTGTTGTAATGAATCGGTTGCCAGTGAACCAATTGAAAACCAGTCATCGATTGGTTGAATCGGTCGAAATTAGTCAAAATCAACTAATCAAATCGGTTTGAACTAGTCCAATGTTTTTAAAAATTAATTTAATATATTTAAAATATTTTTATATAAATAAATAATACATATGTAACTATAATTAATATGTAATATTTGAATGATTTAAATTGACATAATATTTACTTAACAAATTTTTGTATATAACAAGTTTTATTATAAAAAATATTATGCAATATATCTTATAATAACCTAAAATTACTAAAGTGCCATTANAAAAAAAGCAATTTCACTTTAACCCAAAACCACATATATTCATCTCTTTCCCTAAAACATCTCGACACCCCTAAATCGCATAACACAACTTTCAGCTCACTAAATCGATTGACCTAGCCAAAATTCAGCTCAATAAGCCACAAATGCCCATAAAAATCTCGACATAAATAATCTCAATTTCGATCCCATCTCCCAGTTTCAACCCAAAACTGCATCAATTCTTGAGGGAATAGGAATTGAATCCTCCGCCATTGATGATGTCTGCCACCTGGTGCTCGAATTCGTCGGCGAGGATGAGGACGGAGGCGGCGGTCGTGCGTTATACAAAGGTCTACGAGGCGGCGGAGGGTGAGGTTTGGGAGCGGAGCGAGTGGACGACCGAATTTGCATCATGGAAGAGCATGTGTTGTGGCCGAGGGACATACACTTCTCGATGGAGGTCAGGTCGTCGGTCACGTCGGTGCAGAGGCTCGCCATGCCCATGGTGATCAGGCACCATAGGTTCGGGTTCATTTTATGCTCATATGAATAAGTAGATTGTTTGGTTGTGCCTTACATTAATTTTGAATAAGTATTTACTTGGCTGCTGTTATTCAAGTTTTTCATTCTTTTTGGTTGGATTTGTTTTTGCCTCAAACTTTGATGGATTTTTTTTTTTTTTTTTTTTTTTTGCCTCGTACAGATTGTTTCAAATGGCTCCGGGATTAGTTCGGAATCCAAGATCAAGAATCATACCAAATAATTCTCGGCAGAGTCTCAAAGAACACCTGACAAAGACAGGAGGTTTAACAATGAGTAACACCCAACAATCTGAGAAAACAGATATGGCATCACACAAAGTGAACAAGGGATTGCCAATAACTGATGGTTCGTCTATACGAAGCGAAAATGCGAATCCGACGTTCGAGGGAAACATGGCAACTATTCAGCCTCAGCCTCTTCAAACTCAGCAAAAGAAGAGTACTCTTATGCCAGAAGTTCAGACTCCTCAAACTTGGCAAAATGATTTGCAAAATCAAAGTAAGACACATGGAAGCACTCCAGATCCTCCATCACATCAGGGAAATCAACATCCTCAATCACCTCAGGCAGATATCATTGGTACGTATCTAATACTCCGAAACCGTTGTGATTTTACAGTTCCAACAACATGCTAAACATGTTGTAGGAATAGATATCATTGGCATGTATTTTGATTTCTTGATTCTTTTGTTTTTTCTCCTACTATTTATCTGTTGGATGAATTGACTCAATTGATGTATCGTACATGATATATGTGAAGCAAATTCATGTTTAGGACCTTAGGTACATCTGCTCATGGGAATTTATCGTTTTAGTTGTGATCAAGTACATTTCTTTCTTACATTTGTTGCTGGGGTGACTTTTGTATATGGAACAGGGACACAGTATTTTGTACATTTCTGGAAATCAATTGAGAATTTAGGACTACTGATTTTCTATTTTTCTGTAAACATGAGATATTGAGAAATTGAGAATTTAGGACTACACAGTTTTTTTGTACATCTGCTCATGAGAATTTTTCTGCTCATGAGAATTTTTCTGTGCCATTAAGAATTTAGGACTACACAGTTTTTTTGTACATTTCTGTAAACATGAGATATTGTACCTTGAAATCACTCTCCAAATTACTATGAAATTGAGAAATTTTAGCTACAATGGAAATTATGAAACAGAGAGTCAAAGATACAAAATTCTCTCCAAAAGATTTTATCTCTCCAAAATTCCAGGCCAAAACTTTCCGGCTCAACATCAAGGAATCTTATGTCTATTTTGCTGCTTCTGAATTTGAGTAGTTATTCTTCAACTACTTTGCTAAAATTATGTCTATTTTGAATAAATAAATAGACATAAGATTGTATTTATTTATTTCTTATGTCTATTTTGCTGCGTAAGATTGTAGCAACAAATAAACAAGCCTTGGAATGAACATAAGATTGAATAAATAAACAACAATCTTAGCTACAGTCTTATGTTTATTTTGCTGCTTAAACCTTGGAATGTCTATTTTACTTCTTATGTCTATTTGATCAATCTTATGTTTATTTATTCAATCTTATAATTAAGGAGTCTATTTTGCTGCTTAAGATTTGTCTATTTTGCTGCTTCTGAATTTGAGTAGTGATAATCTACTTTTCTCATCCCTTCTGAATAATTTTAGCTACAATCTTATGTTTATTTATTTCTTTTTTTTCTCTCATTTTTTTTCTTTTTTTTTTTGTCTAAATGCTCAATTAACAATGTTAAATTTGTTGTTAATGTTTAAATCTAACAATGATAGTTTAATAAGGTTTATTAACAGTGCTGTTAATAATGCTCTTAATTTGTCGTGATAAAGTACATTTCTTTCTTACATTTATTGCTGGGGTGACTTTCGTAAATGATCTGGGGCGACTTTCGTATGTGATATATGTGAAGCAAATTCATGTTTTTTGTATATGGAACAGGGACACAATTTTTTGTTGCTGGGGTGACTTTTGTACATTTCTTTCTTACATTCATTTTAGTTTTTTGTTAAGAATTTACCTGGTGGATTTACTTGTTGGTTTAGAAGATATCTCTGTTTTTAATGTGGTTTGTCAAACTGTAGTATGAAAATTTATCGTGCAGAATTCTTTGGTGAAGTTATTTGCTAACTGTTGATAAATGTGTCTTTGAATCAACTTTGGAACTCCAGTGACTTGTATAATATAAAAAACATGCATGTTTATATATATACATGTGCCTTTGCCTTCACAGTGTTATGATAAAATACAGTCTTATGAGTAGGAAGCTTTCGACTAATTAAAATAACCATCATACTTATCGAGTGGTGAACATGCAGCTTCCAATACCACCAATATCACCAGTAAGAAAAGGCGTGGACAAACAATGAGCAAAGGTATTATGAAGGCATTTCAGGCTTCTGGTAAAAAAATGAAGATAACTGTGGATCCATCGATAGGAAGACCTAAAAGGAGAGACGAGTCTTCAAAATTTTCTAGTCAAATTGGTGTAGTCACTCGACATGTCCTTCCGGTGCCAATAAGGTGGAAAGATGTTGATGAAGAAAAAGATCTTCAACCTGCCATTGATCATATAAAGGTAAAAATTAGAAACACTTTTCAAGTTGCATGAATACATTTTAATATCACCTTAAATGATCTCATTTTTATTTGTGTAGATCCATATGGATATTAACTTGGATGATCTGGGTGTGAAACGTTGCGTGATTGATAGAGTCCAAGCTAGTTCACGGTAAAAACGCTACAGACTACACCAACATTATAAGAAATATTCCTCTAATGAAGAAACTAAGAATAACAAGCCGTCTTTTTGTGATAGTCAAGAAAACTGGGAAGAAATGTGTGAGCTTTTTGCATCGCCAAAATTCAAGGTAATGCATTATAACATTATTCTTCTATTTGCATATTAAATTTGTAGTTTTCATAATTTTAGTTTTCTAGAGTTCAATAATAGTATTTATGTTTTGGTAGCACCAAAGTTTTATTAATGGGATGAATCGACAAATGCTGTGCGCTCCACATGTTTCGAGCCGCTCACCTTTGACTATTCTTCAACATAAAATAGTAAGTTTATGTTCAAGATATTAATTTATTTATGATCATTAGTTTATTGTATTTATTTTTTTTTTTAATTTAAACTATTTATGTTTATTGTTAAAAAAATCTTGTAGTATGAGAAGGAGATGAATGGAGGACCACTAGATATGATTGAACTTTATAAGCGTACGCATTATAAGAAAAAAGGTGGTTGGTCAACAAAAGAGGCAGAAGAAAACTGGGTAAGTTGCATGCACAATCTCTTATTCTAATTGTTGAAATGAATATCAATATGATTATATAGTTTTTATTGCTAATTGTCAGGACTTGATGATATCAAGGAGAGAAAAATATTCTGAACAAGGCACTGAGAAGAGTGCACAAGATATACTCCTTGAGGTTCTTGGCCATGGAGCTGGATATATAAAAGATTATGGGTATGGCCCGAGGCCGCCAAGTAGACGCAAAGCATAGACTCGAACGGCCAGAAGGAACTTTTACAAGCGCAAGAAAAGTTGCGTGGAAAGAATCTGAAGTGCTTGAGCTTAAGGACCAAGTTAGTGATTTGAAAGATCAACTAAGTCAACAAGGTGTAAAAGTGGACAAACTTATGGCTTTCATAGCTTCCACTGGGATCCAAATATGAGATTGTTAGGCTTTGTTATTATTATTATTATTTTATTTGGCACATTTTAAGATCGTTAGTTCGTTTATTTATGTTTTTAATTAGTAAAATTACTATTATTGTCGTTTTTTTTTTTATTTATCATCTAGAACATATTACCATCATATATTAATTATAAAGATTTTGTCATTGTCTTTCTTTTTAATGACGTAAATGTTAGAGTGACGATAGATTTTGTCATTGTATCATATATTTCATGACAAATAAATATATCACTAAATATCTGCAATTAATGACAATTATTATATTTGTAATAGTGACAAATTTTAAATTGTCATTGAAAATAATTTTTTTTTTACAACATGTAGTCGTGATGTATTTGTTTGGATTTGTCACCAAATAAAATGTTAAAATGACAATAACTTTTGTCACTAAATATTTACCTTTTCATTATATCTCAAGCTTTTGATGACAATCATTTTTTTCGTAATCATAAAGCTAATATTTCACGACAAAAGATTTCGTCGCTTTTATATTGTTTTGGAGACGAATAATATTTCGTCACTGCTTCTATTTTTTTGTGACACTTTTGTTATTGTCATATTTAAAATTTCTTTTTATGACGACCAATATTTTGGAATTATAGAACAACTTTTTTATGACGAATTTTATGAAATATGACGATTATTTTAACGAAAACGCCACAAATATATTCGTCATTGAAATTTTATAAATTCGATAAAAAAATAAAATTCGTCACTAAACAATAATATTTAGATGACGAATGTAAGTTTTCATCATTTAAAACTTGTCTTTTTATGACAAAATAATTGTTTATATGACAAATTTTTCATATTAAACGTGACGAAATTATTGTCACGAAAAGTGACCAAATAACATGACGAAACTTAAAAACGTCATTAAAAGTGAAACATTTAGTGACATTCACCTATACCTAATATGACGCGGCTACGGTGATAGAGAATGAGAAGAAGGAGATGGTCCCCACCCGCATCACTACTGGGTAGAGAATGTGCATAGACTATCGGCGCCTCAATGCCGTGACAAAGAAGGACCATTTTCCGTTGCCGTTCATTGATCAGATCCTCGATCGTCTCTCAGGCCATCAGTTCTACTGCTTCCTAGATGGACTCTCCGGCTACTATCAAGTAGCCATAGCACCCGAGGACCAGCCCAAGACGACCTTCACATGTCCATTCGGCACATTTGCCTTCAGACGGATGCCTTTCGGCTTATGCAATGCACCCGGGACCTTTCAAAGGTGCATGTTCTCCATTTTCTCAGATATGCTCGAGAACTGCCTACAGATATTTATGGATGACTTCTCCATTTTTGGCACTTCATTTTTTGATTGTCTCCATAATTTATCTCGTGTGCTTGAAAGATGTATTAAATCTAATTTGACCTTAAGTTGGGAGAAAAGTCATTTTATGGTGACTAATGGAGTTGTTTTAGGCCATGTGGTGTCTAATCATGGTATTGAGGTCGATAAAGCAAAGATTGATGTTATTGAAGAACTCCCTCCACCTGTGAAAGTGAAAGGAGATAAAAGTTTTTTGGGTCATGCTGGTTTCTATAGGAGGTTTATAAAGGATTTTTCAAAAATTAGCCAGCTCTTGTGTCACTTGCTTGCTAATGATGTTTGATAATGCATGTGCAGATGCCTTTGATAAGTTGAAAAGTAAGCTTGTGACTGCACCTATTGTTATTGCTCCTGATTGGTCGTTGCCCTTTGAGATTATGTGTGATGCTTCGAACCTTGCTGTTGGGACCGTCTTGGGTCAACGAGTTGATAAGTTACTTCGTGTAATTTATTATGTTAGTTTGACTCTGAATGGCGCCCAATTGAACTATACCACCACTGAGAAAGAGCTTTTGGCTGTTATTTTTTCTCTAGAAAAGTTTAGATCTTACATTCTAGGATCTAAAGTGATTGTTCATTCTGATCATGCGGCTCTTAGGTATCTCTTGAGTAAGACTCAATCGAAACCTAGACTCATTCGGTGAATTTTATTGTTGCAAGAGTTTGATGTAGAAATTCGTGATAGAAAAGGTTGTGAAAATGTTGTTGCTGATCACTTGTCTCGCATTGTCCCTACTCATCATTCACTCACGTTGCATGAGCATGTTGACATAAACGATAGCTTTCCATATGAGCATGTGAGTGAAGTGGTTAATGTTCCTTGGTATGTAGACATAGTGAATTATTTATCAGATGGAGTCCTGTTGTCTAACCTCTCTTCCCAAGAGAGGAAGCATTTTGTGTTGATGTGCAGGAGCTACTTTTGGGACGACCCATTCATTTTTAAGGTGGGAAAGGATGAGATCCTTCGGAGGTGTGTGCCCGAAGAGGAGCAACCGGATGTCCTTGCTTTTTGCCACGAGCTTCAGTGTGGAGGACATTTTGGAGGTCGAAAGACCGCCCTTAAGGTCCTCCAATCAGGTTTATTCTGGCCGACTCTTTTTAAAGATGCTTATATTTTTTGCAAATCTTGTGACCGTTGTCAAAGAATTGGGAATATTGGCCCATGGAATGAAATGTCTTTAGTTAGCAATCTTCAAGTTGAAATCTTTGATGTATGGGGCATTGATTTTATGGGCCCGTTTCCCAAATATTTTGGCTTTGAATATATTCTTCTTGCCGTAGATTACGTGTCCAAGTAGGTTGAGGCTATCCCCACAAGGACATGTGATGCTAAAGTGGTCGTCAAGTTTTTGCAGGGTCATGTGTTAAGCAGGTTTGGATTTCCACGAGCCATTGAGTGACGGAGGCAAACACTTTTGCAACCGAATGTTTGACAAGCTGATGAAGAAATACGACATTTCACACAAGGTGGCCACCCCATACCATCCACAGACTTCGGGACAGGCAGAGACGAGCAACAAGCAGATCAAGACCATTCTTGAGAAGACGGTGAACTCGTCTAGGAAGGATTGGTCCAGTCGTCTCGATGATGCATTATGGGCCCAAAGGACAGCATACAAGGGAGTATTAGGGATGAGCCCATTCAGGCTTGTCTATGGAAAGGCGTGCCATCTCCCAGTTGAGATCGAGCATAAGGCATTCTGGGCGATTAAAAAGATGAACTTCGATCTTGATGCCGCCGGAAAAGAGCGGATGTTGCAGCTCTCCGAACTCAAGGAGTTGAGGAACGAGGCTTACGAGAACTCTAAAATTTACAAGGACAAGGTCAAAAGGCTTCACGACGCGACTATTGTCCGGAAAAATTTAGTGCCTGGCATGAAGGTTCTCCTCTTCAATTCCCGACTTCGTCTATTTCCGGGAAAACTCAAGTCCAGGTGGAGTGGCCCGTATGTTGTTGATGAGGTCTTGACTCTCGGAGCTGTTCGACTCCGAAATCCTGCGAATGGTGACTTGTTCGTGGTCAACGGACAGCGGGTGAAACCGTACTTTGAAGGAGAATTCGGGAAGCAACATGTAGAGACCATCAGTCTCAGCGACCCACTGTATCCTTAATTCAGACTAGTGCCGAGCTCCCGACGATAAACCGAGCATTTTTGTACTTTTTGTATATATATATATATATAAAATCGCAGGTATTAGCGGCGCTAAGAAGCCTTAGCGCCGCTAAGGCAGTTACTGAGTCGAATGGTTAAGGCGAGGTAGNTCTTCATTTCACTCACAAACATCGCGGCTTCTCTCTCAAACATACCCGACCCTCAACCTTCCACAAAACCCGACGAGAGCATCCGGGTACCCCCTCTGACCACCGACGACCACGCAACTCCGGCCATCTCATCACCCACGGCCGCCCGTTCTCCACTTGCCAAACCCGTCACCACCGAACCCTAGCCCCTGAATCACCGCCATCCCCGACCGTTCACTCCCGGCCGCTCACTCACCAACGGTGGCGACCTCCGACCACGAGCTATTTCGGCGTCACCAATCATCACCTCCGGCAACTCCTTCCTTTTCCAGTCTGAGCTCACCTTATTCGAACCCTAGCTCGTGAAGAAATTGCTCGTGTCCGGCCCGAACTCGCACCAAAAGGTACCGATGGCTTACTCTACTTGAAGTGAGTTGATTGTTGTGGTGTGAGAAGACCTACTCCGAGCTCGTACCGTCTCGAATTGTTCACAAGCTCTTTACTTCAAGTTCCGCACGCCAAGTGTTCGACAAAATACCCGACCTAGACATCATGGTCAAAGGCGGAGTTAACGCGAAGAAAAAGGCCACCGCATCTGCAAAGGGCAAAGCGGCAGCCTCCACGAGCGCCAACCCCGACCCGGCAGCCCTGACCCAATCCTTAGCGGCCCAGTATCGCATTCCCTTTGAGGTCGTGTCAATGGACGAGGTCAACTCGTATCAAAGGCTTAATTTCCAGCCTAATCTCGCACCACGCCAAATTGACTGGGAATACTTCCACGACGAGCTCGAGATCAGCGACGATATCCACCGCTACATCCAGCTGCTCGACCTCGAGGAATTCGAGGATATGGAGCCATATGCTTACCGATACTTGACTTTGGAGTTCTTTAGCACTGTCGCTAAACACGAAAATGGGAAGTACCTCACGGCTCTACTCAAGGGCAAGGAATACAAAATCACAGACAAAGTGTTGTGCGATATCTACAAGTTCGACTCCTCAATCACGTCACGCCACAGCCCCATGGGATTCAAGGTTGATCCGCATTGGGCGGTCATCTCCCCCTGCGAGACGTACAAGAAATCGGGGCCGCCTTCGGGTCTAATCAGCGACTTAGCTCATGTGGTGATCCACAAGTACATATCCCAGATGATCTTCGGCAAAAAGGAGTCGAACAGGGTGAGCGAGCAGCAGGTGTTCATCTTATGGTAGATTTCTCATAACAAGCCGGTGACCATGTTGTAGTACCTGAAGGACACGCTTTTCGACATACGCAACGATACGAGGCGTGGTCCGACCTTGGGCCATGTGGTGGCCAAGTTAGCAGAGTACTTTGGGGTTGAGATTGACGAGTCAAAAATCTATGCCTAACCGATTTCCAAGGAAGACCTCTGGCACGCCGGCTTCCTTAGAAACTCCACCACCCCGAATCCCGTCATCAAGCGAACCGCATACAAGGCCTATTACGAGGAAATGGGTATACCGCTTCCAGACGATGAGTCAGAACCGGCAGCCGGTACATCGGTCGGTCCAGCTGGCGAGAACCCTCATGATGAAGACGAGGACGAGCTCGACGCCGCCAACCATCCCACCCACGAGACCTTTCAGCCTCCTCCTTTGATAGACGTGCACACGGGTGCGTCTTCCCAGTCAGCTGCTCCGGTTTGGTTCTCCGATTATGAGGCTCGGAATGAGGCCCGTTGGACGTCGTTCGTGGAGTCTAACGATGCACGTTGGACGTCGTTCGTGGAGTCCAACGATGCACGTTGGACGGAGCAGACCAGGAGATGGAACGAGTTTGTTCATGGAAATGAGGCGCACTGGACAGCCCACGACGACCGATGGGACACCTGGGCGGACCAGCAGTACCAGCAGTGGAGCACTTGGGACACCCGGTTCAGGCAGTGGGATGCCCAGCGGAGTGTGTGTAGTAGCCATCCCCCACCACCACCATCACCGGGCGCACAGTGACTTGTCACTGTGCTTTGTACTTTTTCTCCTTCTCTTTCTCTTTTATTTTTGTATGGTTTATTTTATTCTTGAGTCGGTTAATTGTGTGGTCTAACTTTTCTGTACATGGGGTTGACAATGGGGACATTGTCTAATCTTAAGTGTGGGGGAGTTTTACGTGTTTACGTGGCTATGTGGTTGACCAGGTCTAGTTTTATATCTAGGATTGCTTTTGATTTTGCTTTCTCTTGCTTTGTGGACCGGTATGCTTTGTAGGATTATTTGTTTGTGTTTTTCTGAGTTTGGACTTTGGTGTATTGTAAGATTAGTTGATGATTGGTTGATTTGGTTAAGTAGTTGTGCTGATAAGAATGAGTGGCATGTCTTGATGAATTGGCTTGGTCGTTCTGTTGACAGTTATTTTACCCTGTGAGGTTTGAGCCACGTTCATTTCTTTTCTCGTGAGATATTGGTCAGAATCGTGGTCAATTAGAATTCGCCTTGAGTCTGCTTAGAAATAAAATAATTGGATTTGTGAACGTGAAAATGATTGAGGCATTCTTTGTATTTCCTTTCCCTTTTCTTTTTCTGAAAATAATTTCGCTAGTCACCCCTTTTGAGCCTTACTGATTTTCTTTCTCTTACCTCGTGACGATGATATTGTGGAGTGCGTGTGTTTTTCTTGGCAGGTACTAGTCACGAGCTCGAGCAGGAGAATTGAGTTGAATGCTGAGTGTCGAGGTTCTGGGCTAAGCGTAGGCGAACGGCTTGCACATGGATGCTTATTCTCCTTGAGGCATCTACGGTTTGCACACCCTTTTCTTTTTCTTTTTTATCTTTCTGAGTTTGCTTTCTCCTTCTGTCCATTCTTTTGAGTCTTGTGTTCTTGCAGTAGTTGCTAGTATTGGTTCGCTATATGAAAGTGCTAGGTCCTTTATTTGACTTCTTGTTTCGTGTTGAAGCAATGAGGACATTGCCTCATTTTAAGTGTGGGGAAGTTTAATTGGATTTTGCATGCTTATTTGGTGGACCGGCCTAGTCTTAGGTTATTGTGTTGTTGAGCATGTGGTATTGGTGAATTATAGGATTTGTTGATGAATGTTTGATGAAATTGGGAAGTTGTGATGATGGTTGTGTTGATCATTGCCTCGATATTTGTTTGATTGCCTTGAGTGACATTTATTTACCTTGTGAGGTTTTGATCCTTACTCTTCTTTCTTGTGAGATATTGGTCATATTCTTGAATGATTAGAACTTGCCTTGAGTTTGATTGAAAGGAGTCGATTAGAGTTTAAATTGCGAAAGTGATTGAGGCGTTTTGTTGTTAGCTCACTTTTGCCTTGTTCTTTGGTCCTTAACGTTATTTTCCCTAATAGCCCATTTGAGCCTTGAGCCGTTTCTTGTCAGCCATAATATAATGTATTTTGTTGATTGATTTTGTGATGATTGGTGAAAATAGGTCGTTGTCGAATGAGGTGAATTAGAGTTGGATTTCTATTGCTTGACCTATTTAAAAAGAAAAAAGAAAAAAGAAAAAAAAACGAGAGCTCACGAGGCGATTTGAATGGATTCTGCTCCTCTTACTAGTCGATTCACATTGACGGGTAATGAGCATTGGGAAACTACTGTAGGACACTTGCATGATCTCCAATGTTCAGACCTACAGAATGTTGTCCTTTGGATTCGATCTTGTTCGAAAAAAGTTACTCTCCAAATAAAAAAAATATTAAAAAAAAAAAGAATAGGAAAGAAAAGAAATAGGTCAAGTATTGCAATTCGATTAGAGCAATTAGGTGTTGTATGTGGTGTTTTGGTTGGGGGTAGATGTGTTGTCATGTTTATTCCGGATGAGTGGCGGAGAACTCGAGTAATCTATTTGCTCGAGAATTGTGATTGTTTATTTGAGCTTCTTTTCCTGCATATATCCTTACCTTGAACCAAATAGCCTACATTACAACCCGTGAAGTTCTCTTGATTCGCAAATTTTGACCTTTGATTGTTTTTGAGTAATTTAAACGATTGGCAAGCATATGTTGAAACAGGAATATTGACCAATTTGAGCGATCCTATCATATATTCATGTAAAAGAATGAGTGAGACATTTACTACTATTTCTGTGTTTGAGAGTTTGTCATTTCGAGGCCAAGTTTATGTTTGAGGCATATGGTTTCACAGTCGTTGGAATTCTACCTGATTGAATTGGACATTTTGAAACTCTTCTTATTTGAAACTGTATTCATGCTCATTTCTTGTTTTCTTTTCTTTTTGTTCGGGACGAACAAAGGTTTAAGTGTGGGGGAGTTGTTTGTCCCATTTTTATTACGTTTTGCCATATTGTTTTGTCGTTCTTCTTCCCCCATTTTAGGTATTTTTGTTGGTTTGTAGTTCATTTTGTTGATTATCACGTGTTTCCCTTTATTTTGGTTCTTTTTGTATTTTTCGTATGTTTTTCCCGTTTTTCTTCTTGTTTTTGATGTGCAGGTCACAACCCCGTGAGGAATAAATTTAGCTCGAAA
Source organism: Striga asiatica (assembly GCA_008636005.1). Classification (NCBI taxonomy): domain Eukaryota; kingdom Viridiplantae; phylum Streptophyta; class Magnoliopsida; order Lamiales; family Orobanchaceae; genus Striga; species Striga asiatica. The sequence continues at coordinate 352,444 of BKCP01005605.1, read as the reverse complement.
ACAGGACAGGAAATCATGGTTAGATAGATGGGTTCGTTGGCTACAAGTAGGAAAAAGCAGAATTTGATTTCGAGTTCGAACGAGTCCGGACGGGCCCGATATGTGAAGTCGCGCACGGAAGCCATCACCTGCTAGTCATAAGATTTGAGAGAATTTGATTTCAAGAATAATTTGACCATTCAAGCATCATTGAATAGAGGGTTTCGATAACGACGCGTAGAAAAAAATGGAACTCAATTCCGAGTTCGGACGAGCCCAAACGAGCCCGAAGCGCAAAGTCGCGCTACCCAGGCTCCTTAGCGCCGCTAAGGCACACAGGATAGCGCCGCTACACGGTACTGGCTCGAACAGCTTTCATTCCTTACCGCCGCTAAGGCCCCCTGCAAGTCTCAGAATGGTATAAGAACCCCAAAAATTCGTTTTCTTCTCCATTCTTTCACCATCAGCTCGAAAGGGGAGGAACCCTAGGTCCGAAAATCGCCTCCCCCCTTCATTTTTCTCCTTCTTCTTCCTCTTCTCCTTCCTCTCCTTCCTCCTCTTCTTCTTCTTCTTCGTTTTTCCTCTTCTCTTCATCTTTCTTTTCCATTTTTCTTCTTCTTTTTATTAGTATTCAAGGATTAAGCTTGTAATTCAAATTCAACACTTGGAATTGCGATTTATTGTAAGTTCTTCTCTTTATTTTTAATTCATGAATAATGGTTGAATTGAGAGAGATGATGGATTGTGTTGAATTGATATTACTTAGCTAATTCTTATTGCTAGGGATAGGGGATGATTGTTCTCGTTTAACGTGTATTTGTCGGGCTTGAATTGTTCGTTCTTGTGCGGTTGATTCGATTATGAATTGATGAAGTCTTGTTTGATTGATTGATATAATCGAAGAGTGACACTTCGGTCTTGCAATTGGAAACAATTGAATGTTGATTAGTCGAGTTAGGGTTTTGTTGATTCTATCTGATTAGTCGATTAACTCTCTTCTAATTTAATTAGCGACTTTTAGAACTGAAAGGGGAGAAGTCATAGACTTAGGCTCGCATGAGGTAGATGATTTCGTACTTGAATAGTCTATAGGTTTTGGATTGAAATACGTGCTTGTCGATGACTCGTCCCTTGTTACGAATAGTTATTGGGATTGGGATAATTGGCCTGTGTCGTATGCTCAAGTTTGTTCGTCTATGTTCAATCCCTTGTTACGAAGAGTTATTGGGAGCGAACAGCTAGATGCTTAAGCGAGAGCGTCAATCAATCTAGAATAGAATGATTAATGTGCCGGTGTGCAAATAGAACTTGAATTAATTATCCCTGACTCCCTAGTTTCTTTATCGTTATTTCGTTTATATTTTTAGGTAGATTATTGTTTATTTTATTTCTTATTTAATAATTATTCAAACCCCCTTACTTGATTAGAGTGTTTAGGATTTTATTTTCTTTTTGTGTGAAATCGACACCGAAGCTAAATTTCGAACCGCCTTCCTTGTGAGATCGACCCGGGGAACGAATCCTTCGATTCGGTACTCGGTAAAAATAACAATTTGTACACAACAGTTTTCAAAGATAAAAAGGGATATCGTAGCGACACGATTAAAAACCGCCGACACTCAATTATGGAAGGCTTTGCCTAAGCAGCATCCGTCGGTTTGGGAGGTGATCGACCGGACCGGTTTCGGGCCCTTGTTTCGAATGGGCCGAGTCCAAACCAACAACGCCGTCATTACCGGTCTAGTGAAAAGGTGGCGTCTGGAGACGCATACCTTCCATTTCGATTTCGGGGAGGCCACGATCACCCTCCAGGATGTACAGGTGTTGTTCGGTCTGCCCGTCAATGGCACTGCTTGTTTGGGAGTGACGGAAGATAAAACACCCCAAGCATGGCGTGATAGGTGCAAGGACTTGTTAGGGTTTCAGCCCTATGTCCAGGTATATTTTTTCCTATAATTTTTTTTTAAAAAAATTTATGTCCACTCAATCATATAGTTTTTAATATATAAAAAATCACTCTCAGGATCCCCCCACCACTCAGGAAGAGGAAGCAACTCAAGATTCAGCTAATTGGACCATTAAAGGCCAGTTTCTGAAGGGTTTAGAATTAGAAAATGAATGCTTTATCGATCTGGGAGATGGACTTCCGGCCATACGCTCGTGCGAGGGCCCTTATCCTGTGGTGCCTTAGGTCCTTCTTCTTTCCTGACCAGCAGGCGAATAGCGTGAATCTTTACTGGCTGCAGCTATTGAAGGACATAGATGGGATTAAGGGGTACAACTGGAGTTCAGCGCTCCTGACCGCAGTATATAGAGCGTTGTGCACCTCTTACAGGGAAGGTCAATGGTGGATCAAGAGCTGTGTGCAATTGATTCAGATAAGTTTATTTACTTCTTCTTTGAAAATTCATTATTTTTTATTCTAAGTTCGACTAATATTTAATAACAAATTCATATGTCGACATGTGTACGTTTGGGCATGGGAGCGTATTCCTCGTATTCGCCCAAAAATGACGTCCAAGACGCAGTTTGACAGAATGTGTGGTTGTCCCTTAGGTGTAAGGTAATGACATTTACTTATATTTAATACGTAGGGTATTTCCATTATCAAAATTTGTTTCTTACAAAGTTTTTGTTTTCTTTTTTTTTTTATGTGATTTTGAGATGGATGGAAAAAAAAGAATTGACACATGTAGGCAAGGGAACGGGTCCTATTCGGGACTAGTTGACAGGGCTGGAAGAGATGGATGTAAGATTCTTAAGTCCTATTGATTTATTTATCCTTGTTTTTTGTTTTTAATTTTTTTTATAACTTAATTTCTAATTAATTTTTTTTTTTTATAGTTCGATTAGCTGTCCTATCAACAGTACCTGGTACTCTCCCGGGTGAGTGTACACAAGATAAACAATTTTGGATGTACCGGAGATGGATGTTCTGTTGGAGCAGCCGTGAGCTACACTTGCCTGATAGGGTCATTCGTCATTTTGGGTGTTGTCAGTCCATCCCCCAAAATCCGATCATTACGGGTGAGCAAGACTGGGCAAGACACCACGCCGGCCAAGGAATGACTGGAAGGGCATTCGGTGATTGGGCTGTCTTTCATTCACCGCTTACGAAGGCCTTTGACGAAGAAAGAGAACTACATCTCATCCTAGTTGCCCCTGCGTATGACTTCCTGCAGCCAGAGCAGGGTTACCTTGATTGTTTTCACAGTAGGACTGTGAGACTCATCAGTAACCCTGGGAATTACCAGGTGTTCCAACAGGCCGGCGGCTATCAGCCAATTGCCGAGCGGTTAGGGTGCGAGGTAAGTGTTCATAATAATTTGTGGGTTTTATTAAGTTGTTTCATATTAATTACTTTGAATTTTATTTTCAGACTTCTGGACTGGAGGGGGTTTATAACTCGTTAACAAGTATTCAACACTTAATGCCTACATTCCCTCCAGAGGCAGAGACCGCATTCCAACAGTCCTTCAACTTTGCCTACACTTTTCTGACTGTTGGAGGCCGAGGTCTTACACAAGGGGCGTCGTCAAGTCAAGTTCTATCCCAGGACGAGTACGTTCCATTCCAGAAGACACAGTCACACACCGCGAGGTATCAACCCGCTGCCAACATTGGTGGGGGTAGAAGACCTCGGGTCCGTGACCGCGAAAATGACCTTGTCCGAAGGGGGAAACAACAGCGGCAACAAGAACGAGAACGACGCCCAACCAATCCACCGTCGCCCCAGCACCTCCAATCTGAGAACCTCGGGCTTGAAGAATGTGAGATTTATTTACTCAAAATATTATTATTTGGTCTTTTTTTATTTTATTTTTTTTTCCTCCAGTCAAATTTGTGATTTTTTTACTAAATGCATTACTCAGTTGAAGAAGACTCAGGAGAAGAGAATGTGTCGGATTTTGATGATGACACGCCTCTCGCACAGGTCCGGAGGGGGTCTCGACTGCGCAGACCTACGCATCCATTCACTCCTTCATCTTCATAGTTAGTTTATATGTATGCAGTGAAATTTGTGGACATATTTGTGTGTAAACCGTATTTTGACCTTTTTGTATATAGTGTTTCTTCAATTTATAGTTTTTGATCTCTTTTTATATAGTGTATGTTGGATTGATTGATATAATTAGTTGGTTGAACAGGTTGATTGATATAGTGTATGTTGGATTGATTGATATTAGTGTATGTTGGTTGAACGGGTTAGTTTCTTCAAATGGATCCCAAATATTTTTTTTCCTGCAGCTTAAAACGTATTCCAGGAATACGTTTTAATATAAAACGTATTTTCAGAATACGGTTTATGGAGAAATTCAAATTAGGGCAAAATTGAATTGGGGCAAAAATCAATTTGGGGGAAAAATTGATTTTCACTAAAAACGTATTTCGGAAATCCATTTTTAATTTTTAAAAATTATTTTCTCCAAAAAAATTGTTTTTAAAAATTCTAAAATTAATTTTATTTATAAAACGCATTTCCAAAATACGTTTTACAATTAAAACATAATTGTAAAATTAATTTTAATTAAAAAACGTATTTAGAAAGATATACGTTTTTTTTGCAATTTAATTACCTTAATTACGTTACTTAATCATGTTAACATAAACCGTATTTCGGGAATACGGTTTATCAAGGAAAACGTATACTCGAAATACGTTTTATAATTAAAAACGTATTCCGAGAATACGTGTGTTGATTTTTGTCCAC
>BKCP01005605.1:320017-340584 GCA_008636005.1 Striga asiatica | reverse complement strand
TAATTAATTATAAATTCTAAAAATAATATTAATAATATTAATAATTATAAATTATAAATGCTTATAATAATAATATTATAAGAAATAATAATAATAATTTGTAATGATAATTATAATTAAATATAATAATAATTATAAATTAGTATTAATTATAATAATTTAAATAAAAAAATTATAATAACTATTATAAATCTCAACAATTATAATTATAATAATAATGAATAAAACTTATATATTAAAATAAAAATGAATTATAATTTATTGTAATAGTTATTAGAATAGTCATTACATATGGAAAAATTTAATAATTATATTTCTAAATCAGGGTGTTGGCAGACCTGGACAATCTACTGTCAGGGACGACGACGAGGCGTTCGATGACTATTATGATAGTTCTGGCACCAGACACACTAGAAGTCGGGGTGTCAATGCGTCCGTTCGTCGGGAGAAGGACATGGAAAGGCAGTCGATGATCGATGAGGCTCGGAGGGTACAGATTCGTCAGGCTAGGCAGAGTTCGAGACCTCCCGCACCAGTGCGAGATGGTCCGCAGGGATATCATTTTGAGGGCCAGCCAGATAGTTTGCGACTCCACGGAGTCCTCCCGTACGGTGAGCATGAATTTTATTATCCTGGTCAGGCAGGCAGTTCGATGCCCCCGGCACCAGGACCGTACGATCAGTCGCGATATGCTTTTTCCCACTACGCAGGGAAGTCGATATCTCCTCGCGCACACGTACCATTACCCTATGGTCAGCAGGGGTATGCTGATGAGTCGTACGGCGAAAGGGAGCAGAGTTCAGAGGAGTGTGACTCGGACGACTACTCAGATGATCAGGACCACGCACAGTCTACGGGTCCTAGCCACCCTCGTCCTCCTGTACAGCCTGTTCGTCCGGTACAGCCGGTTCTACAGCAGGTTCGTCCGGTACAGGCTGTTCGTCCTACACAGGCTGCTCCTCAACGACAGACTGGGGGGCGTTTGGGTCCATCTGCATCCTCATCAGGTAAATAATTTACGTACTTATTGTTGTTTAACGTAAATTATTTTCACTTAATCATAACAAATTATCGGTACTGTTAGAAAAGTATTATCGGTCTGCTCCTCAACTACGGTATAATTATTTTGTAATTTAGAGGAACCATACAATTAATTAGTTAGAAAATTATTATAATTATTTTTATTATTGTTATAATCAATTAGTAGTAATGTTACATAATAAATTAGTTTAAAATTTTCATTATATTTTATTAATGTAAAATGTAACGTTTGTACATTAATTGAAAAAAAAAAAAGAACGGGAAACTTATGAAATATGTTTTATTAAATATATTTTATTTAATGCATCTGCCAGCATGTCAATATATACAGATATGTTGTAATTTAATGCAGGTACTAGCAAACGAGCTAGGACCGATGATGATGCACCTTGGATCGTTAAAGACCCAGTTCCCGGTGGGCCCATTGATGGGAGTGTCATCCCTAGCTTTCTAGGGCACGTCGCCTCCCGCATGTGGAGTGGAGATTTGAGGTGGTCGCTGAAATGCCACAACAGACTGAGAGCGATCGAGAATCTGAAGTCTTGGCGTGAAGTGATGTCTTCCGATACGAGAGCTCTTCTCGACCAGACCGGGTTGTCACATTTGGCCGACTCCATGCACATCCACTTGGACACCCCACTCCTTTCTGCGTTTGTGGAGCGATGGCAGCCGGATACTAACTCGTTTCACCTGCCTTTTGGTGAAATGAGGATCATGCTACACGACGTCTGGGCCATTTTGGGCGTTCCTGTGGAGGGAGCCGTGGTCGCTGAGGACCCGGATTCGGACGCCTGCCATGGGCTCTGCATGTCGATACTTTCGGTCACCAAGGGCGAACTCATGAGTTCGTTCTGGTAGCGTGGTTCGGTGTCCGAAGCCGCCATTTCGGGGGCATTCAGGGGGAAAGGCCGGCCGGCTAGGGATAAGGCGGGTGGCTGGATGTGGGTGATGCTGGCTACCACATTGTTCGTCGATAAGAGTGATAGTAGAGTGACCCCCAAGCTCCTGCACGAGGTGCTCGACGGCCGAGGTTTGACTCTTCATCCTGACCTCCTGTCCAGGGCTGCTGGCAGATAATTGCCTTGAATTTGATTGGGGGTTACTCATGGGGATCGGCTATGCTGGCATACTTGTACAGACAGCTAGGTATTGCCAGTCGAGGGGACTCTGCCCAGATGTCGGGCTGCTTGACACTTCTGCAGTCTTGGATATATGAGTATTTCTCCGATTTCTGACCCCGGAGGCGTCTACCCATCGGTTCTGACTGTCTCGCACGATCACGCTCGTGGAGCGTAGGGAATGCGCCACGGTCAGACGATCGGCTCACAGCCATCCGTCGGCGCCTCGACAGACTCACTGCCTCTGATGTACGTGAAGTTATTTTATTTAAATTTAGTTACCCGTTATTTAAAATAATATAATTATTTTTATAAATACTTTTATGCAATTGTGAACAGGTGCAATGGTTGCCATACGGCAGCTCCAGCCCAGATGCGATAGAGCCGATGACTCTTTATAGCGGATTGATTCGATACAGCGATGTCATTGAGCCGTACTTGCCTGCGCGGTGTCTGCGTCAGTTGGGGTATGTCCAGACTGTCCCTCCCCCTACATATCCGCCAATCAGTGCAATACGTGCCTGGGAGTCTAGGAACTACAGGGTTGAGCATTCTGAGGCTGCTGCAGTAGGTGCCTGGACCCAGTTCCCGATTTCTGGGACGGTCAACACCGGTATGTTGACCCCCACCACACAGGATCGCGGGGAGGCGACTAAGGATTACCTGCAGTAGTACAGTCGGGTTTCCCATCTGACTCTCATGGGCGAGGAGCTGCCGGACGAGAACGAGGTCCCTACGCGTGTTAATACTGCCTATGTAAGTTGGTTACTAAATTTTAATTAATGTTATTTTATTACAATAATTTTTTTTAATAAATTTTAGTCTTATCTTTTTATTCTTTCATTTGTTTAATGGGTGAACCGTCTTTTGGGCATTACATCGATTTGGCAGCAGGGATGCGAATGTCCGGTGGCGGCGGAAGTCCAAGAAGAACTGGCTAAGTTTAAGTTGGATTACGACAATGCCCAATAATGATGTAATGAACATTTTTTTTTTAATTATTATTGTAAAACTTTATGTTGAATGACTTTTTTTTTATTTATTATTTGTAAAACATTAAGTTGAAAAACATTAAGTTGAATGTTTTTTTTTTTGTTTTTGCTAAAATAGAGTTGAACTGATTCATTTTGTTTTTTATTTGCTAAACTTAAGTTGAATGAGAAACATTATACCACAAGTGAATAATATCGTTCTTTTATTCAACAAGGTTTTTTTTAACAGTAAACCACAATCGCAACCTAGCCTCGTACTGATCCTCCCAACCCACAACCGATTGATCTCGGTAACGGAACCACATGGAATGAATAGGCGGCAATGGACAATCATGAGTCAAATCTAAACGAATGTAGTGTTCTACGGTACCAAGATGGCACATGACAATCTCACGACATGGTCCTCTAGCCGATGATCGTGCAATGAGAGGCAACACTGTGATGCTGAATAAGTCGTGCTGCCCACCTTGCAGACCAGAGCCCAACAGAACGACAACCGCATTAAATAGGGTCGCAACGGCGTAGAGGTCCTGCGGAACTTCGAACTAGTGAGACCGTCCCCAAGGGCCGTTGCCCCACCTTACACGACGGAGTCCGGTGTCCATATCTCTAAAATAGATGTACTCGTACAATTCACGGTGGCTGTCGACCTCCTTCGCAATGTTTTCTGTTGCATCTGCCCAGTACTTCTGGTGACAATACACGTGACTCGCGATGACCCGAAATCCGCAGTTACCATCCGCATCCACATTCAGGTAACTCACTATGTTGTCCAACATATGCCAAGGGGATATTTGACACATTGAAAATCCAAATATATTTGTCGGTCTAAACTCTACAATAAATATCATAATAATTTCACGTCACAATTTATATAATCATATAAATACTTTAATTAACGCTCAGCCACATTTGAAAAAAAAAATGTATGACCTGCTTCCCCTTGTGACTGTTGAGAAGACGAACTTGTCTGTCCACGCGAAGAAGTGGTCGTACGGCTCGATTTCCGACCTCGCGATCTATCGTTGTACTCAAAAGCAGATGGTTTATGCTTAGTTGAATTAGTTTTCTTGGGACGACCTCGCGGGTTAACCTTAACCTCAAGTTCCGCATAATCCTGTTGGTCTGGGTAAAGATGACTGTACATGAACTAATTCACGTACCGCATCTGACCATGCAGCCTGGCTCGCCTGGCTCTGATGACCAGTCCCTGCCTGGATCGCCTGGCTCTGATGACCAGTCCCTACAAGTATACGATAAAAAAGTCAATGAATTAAACCAAATAATGTATTTTAATCAATGTTCTGAAAACCGGACCGGACCGGCCAGTTCGACCGGTTCAACCAAGAACCAGCCAATACACCGGTCCGATTTGCTGTTTGGAACCGTCTGGGCCCAAAACTGGACAAAAATCGGTCGAACCGTGAAACCGAAAACGGTCTGAACGGCTAAGCGGTCCAGCTGAAAGCTTTATGAATTCGCACAAATGCTGCTGCGGAATCACTTAAATAATTGTACTGCTTTGTTAGCTTTCTCGATGTGGGATATCCTCATTTATGTCTTGCTGAAATTGGGCCGTAGTGGGCCTTAATGCAAGTAAATAATTGTAGGCTAATTTACGTGGTTATGAGAATGGGCTTAAATAATTGTAGGCCTTAAATAATTGTAATCTTGAATATTGAACCTCACTTTGTAGAAAGAATGGACTGTTGGGCAAAAATGTTTATAGCCCAAGGCAAAGTATTATTTCTCATGAGAATAAATGACACCCCCTAACTCTTTGCTTAAACATTTTAAATTAATACCCTAACATATTATTTAGACAATATGGCCTCTTTTGTTTCCAAATACACTCCTTTTTTGTCGATGCTATTAGGTTTTAAAAAATATGGCTCTTTTACTTTTTACTTAATAACCGTGAAACGGTTTATCATCCACTTATATATCTCCTTTTTTCAGTAACCTACCTACCCTCTTTTTACTTCTCTCAAAAAATAAAGACAAACTTGATTCTCCTTATATCATCCTTATATTTCCCTTTTGTTGGATGCGCCGGTTACAGAGGATGGGGCTGGATGATGGAGCCTAAAACAATTACAAGTTTGATTGTCGTTGACGGGAGGCTGGAGGATGTGGCGGGCAGTGGTGGCGTCGGCATGCCCCAGCCGCGGGTGTGACGACCCAGAGCAGACTTCTGATTTTCGATTTTTGGGCGAAAGGTAAGGATTCGAGTTCGATCTCCAAGTGTCGATTTAAATTTTGTAGAGCTGAACCCTTTCTAAAGCTCAGAGCCTTACCTTGAATCGAACCTTAATTTTTGAGCCGATTTAACCCTGTGTTTCGTCGATTTTTTGAGAAATTCGAGATTTCCTTGTTGATTAGTTTTCGAAGTATGCTTTTTCGTATATCTTCATTTTATTGAAGTTCTTAGTCTGAAGCAAATTGTTTGTTTAATGGGAATATGTTGGTAATTTTATTTATGGAGATTAAACTTGTTTGAAAAATATAATGTGGCTAAGAAATTTTCAAATATTTCTAGAATCCTGCATTATTGAGTTATAAGATTCATGCTATTTTCTCTGTTTTTTATGATGACTAGGTGTGCTGTGGCCAAAAAAGAATAATAATAACAATTTTTTTTATATATACATGTGTTTATATAAAGGAGTTGTGTGCTCATATTTTACTGTAAATATAAAGTTACTTTTATGTTATTTCACATATGTTATAATGTTGTTTTGATGTTACTTTTAAGTAGATTGTTGTTTTCATGTTGCTTGCCATATGTTTTATTGTTGTTTTCTTATTATTTTGTTGTTTTCATAATACATGTCATTAATTTTTAAAGTCATAATAACAAACATTTTGTTGTTTTTCAGTTAATTTAATTTAATTGTTATGTACGTATCATTTTTGTTGTTTTTTTCCTTAGGTATTCATGTTTGGAAGAGAAGAAGAAAGAACAAATATTTGGAGAAGAAGAACATGAAAAGAGAAGGGGAAGAAGAAAAGAGAAAAGGAGAAAAGAAATTACGTGGGAAAGATAACGAAGAGAGAGAAGGAAGAAGAGAGAGAAAGAATAAAGATGAAGAAAATAAATAATGATTTTTAATTAAGTGGTTTTATTTATTTGCATATGAGGTAGTTATATATTTTCCCTGTTTTGGAAGCGTTTGGAGTATATTTGGAAATCTATGTGACTAGTTAATTTAATGGAATCTTTGTGTTTATAAGAGTTAGTTATGTCTTTTCCCCTTCTCATGACCAAAATCATCATAAATTATTTTTGAAAAATGTGGAAATTTTCTTTCATGCCGTAAAGCGAGTGAACAAGAATAAAATAATACTATAAACCTACATTTGAAATACATGGTAGCTAAATTAATTAGAATTTGCACCATTTTTCATTTTTTTATTTATTTATGTAAATAAAATATCATTATACACTATAAAATTAATGGTAAAAATATATACAATTATATATTATACATATAAAATAAATAAAAATTATATATTAATTAAACCGGTTCGACCGGTTCGACCAGTGAACCACTGGACCAGTAACTTCAACGGTTCGATGACCGGTTCGGTTTTCAGAACATTGATTTTAATAGAAAATTATAAATAAAACATTAACCTTAAATTACCTGGCTCTAATATCTGTAGCATTCTCCAGAACTGGTGAATCATTCCGAGATCAATCGGAATGTTGAAATCAACTGCGTTGCGGAGCAGACAGGCACAAGGAAGTCCATGAGTGAGCTGCAATACACAGCCGCAGCTAGTGTAAACATCGGCGTCCAAGCCGTGCATCCTCGTAAGCTCAGCGTCCAATAAACTCAGACAGTAATGCGAGACCCTCAGTATCACGCTAGCGAAAAGGATTCTTTTATACCGTGTATACTTCTTAGATCTCGAGGCCTCAAGCGTCGTCTTGATAATACGTTACATAACGTTAGATTATAATTAATTAATGCAGCAATATAATAACGCATTTAAAAATTGCAGTACGCACTTGATTTCAGTCACTTGATTATCGATGTGCTTATTAATCTTATGCCAAATTGTATCAAGCGCGCCGGTGGACGTCTGAAGCCACTCATTCAGCACAGAGTGGACACTCTCCACCCTACAGAAAGTTGTGTTTTCAAAATGTGTCACTCGGTTGGTCCAAGCCTTCACAAACTTCTCGCAGTGCCCTAACCATGTGCTCTCCACATACCGTATCACCTCTGGAGACTTGGAATATTTTGCGTGCAGCTCGGCAACGGCATCGGTGTAGGCATCGAACGTACTGGCCTCTGCAATCGCCTTCCACGTACTGTGCGTGAAAATCTCCGAGAATTTTTTACTCTTCCCAAATAGTTTGTAGGCTTTGTCTTCCACATCTTTGTTGATGTGTCACGTGCAGAGTAAGTGGGTTGATTCAGGAAAATGCCTCTGAATAGGAGTGAGTAAACCCAACTCTCTGTCACTAACAACAGCATAAGGATATACGTCTTGGCCTATCAGTAGTCTCAACTTCTCTAGAACCCAGTCGGAACTGGCCTCTTTCTCGTCCCTGATGAGCGCATACGCAATTAGGAAGTTCTAGTTGCACGGTGTCATCCCAATCATCTCGACCAACGGCATCTTGTACCTATGCAAATGAGACCAAAAAGACAAAAAATATAATCAAATAAAAGTTTACTTAATCAAACACACTATTTAAGATTCATACTAATAAAGTATTTATAAAGTAACATACTTGTTGGTTTTATACGTGGAATCTATGCCGACATACCAGTGATATGTCCGGAATAGATTGATCGACGCAGGATGGGCCATGAATATATGCGTCAACGCTTTCGTGTTCGGATCGGATTCTGCATAAACTGTATACTCGCTGCTCACGGCCAAATGCATAAGCTGGGAAGGAACGTCTCTACCGTCGAAACTCTCTTTCCGCAGCTTATCTCTAAAGTTATATACCTGTCACCGATTAGCGTTAATTATAATGATTATTATAATTTAAAACAAAAAAATTATTATATTAATAAATAAAAAAGTATATTAATGCGATTAATTTGATAAAAAAATTATTAACTATCACAATAATAATACATTAGTAAATATAATAAAATTTATTAATTATTACAATAACTTTTACATATAAAAAATTACTAATTATCATAATTAACTTCAAAAAGCTAATTAAAACATATATTACAAGATATAAATATATATACATGTCGCACATGAACGTTGTCTCCCGGATTCTTTTCCTTCAACGCGGCCATAATTTTTGTCGGGGCCACCTGAGCGTCCGTCATATCACGAACAATTTTCTTAGATGAAGCGCTAAGGCCGCTCAACTGACGATGACCCTCAGGATACACAGCAAATGTATGGTTATGATAGCCCTTCTCTTTATTACTACATCTACAGATCCTCCAGTATGGAGCGCCAGACACCTTTTTTACTTTGATCTCAAAATTGCAGCCGCACTTATTCGTTTTTGTCTTTCTAGAATTTTCGCCTGTGCCTCTGTACCATTCGCCTCTATGACATTTCAAAAGCCTGACCGTTTTCTTTTTGTGGCTCGAAATTATTAATAGGAAACCATTCAGCATTGCCTGGTGTTTTGCAGCTTCAATAGCGTCCTGAGCACTATTATATAATGTACAGGTATCGAAACGCAGACTGTAATCAACACCATCTCCTCTAAAATCTTCCCATGACTCCTGCTATATAGTACAATATTTATATTTATAGAACATGTTAAATTAAGATAATTAATTCTAGCATGTAACATAATAATTTGTAACTCATAACATGATATTATCTAACGTCCAATTTATAGCATAATGAAGTCTAACATGTAACACAATAATTTGTAACTCCTAACACGATCACGATAATATCTAACGTCCAATTTATAACATAATCAATTATAACATGTAACATAATATTTTGTTACTCCTAACACGATACTATCTAACGTCAATTTATAACATAACCAAGACTAACATATAATATAATAATTTCTATTTCGTAACACGATAATATCTAACGTCCAATTTATATTATAATCAACATGTAACATAATAATTTGTAACTCCTAACACGATAAACGTCCAATTTATAGCATAATCAAGTCTAAAATGTAACATAATAATTTATAACATAATAATATAGTCCAATTTATAACATAATTATTTCGAATATATAACATAATAATTTAAAAAAAAAAAAAAATTGTTTGGCAGGTCGAACCGGACGGACCGGTTCCGACCGGCCGTCGTAAAAGCCGTCCAGCCGGCCGGTTCGGACATAGCCCGTCCGACCGGCCAAACTTTTCGGACGGCTTTTAACCTGTAATGCCCCGTTTGATTTATAGAATTTCTCAGAATATTCTATTTATCGAATATTATTTATAAGATTATATTTAATTTATTAGTCGCGATGTCGATCTAAATAAAAGGTTGGAGTACTCGATCGTTTTATTGAAAAACGTTCGTCATTCGGTGATTTCGATTTAATCACGTGACCAAATAAAATCCGTTTGAATAATAGATTTTTCGGATATTTCGGCATTGTTAATAGTGTTATTGTATTCTTTTTATTTTATTTTCCGAGCGTTGTATACGATCGGATTTTATGAAATTGAACTCGATAAACCGGTAGTCGAAATCGGCCGACTAGTAAACCCGTTTGATTATGGAATTTTTGAGAATTATTTTATTAGTATTATTATTGTTTGTCTTTATTTGTTGTTATTATCATTATCAATTGAATGTTAAATATTATTAAATGTCTAAAATGATTTAATTGCCTAAATGTCTAAGTGTTATTATTTAATATAAATGTGTATTTGTATTTCTATTATTATTATTATTATTTTAAAAATTAAATTGTGTGTATTGTAAATATAAATAATATCCGGGTTATTTATTTTTATCGCGCGATTTAATTTTCGAGCCAAACTGATTTAATGATGCGTTTAATCGAGCGCGAGAAAACCAAATCCCGAACCGATAAGCGAACCGGCTGACCCGCGACCCGACCCGGCCAGCCCAAAACCGTGCATGTGTGCTTGTGTGTGTGTGTGTACGTGGGATTCAATTTTCTTGTTTGACAAGAATAATTGACCTAGTTATACATATATGTATATGTCTCTATTCCTCTCACCTGTTGAATCGCCCAAACCCGCAGCTTTGGATATCTTTTCTTCCTTCGGTCGCGATTGAGCAGTAGAGAAAAGGAAAATCTCGTTCTCAAACCCGATCGTCTTTTTCCTCCATCCTCTTATCGCTCGCCATCATCTTCCTCTGAAACTTCCTGACCGTCGGCCCTCTCTGCCACGCCGTGAACACTCCTCCGTGATTTCTGTTCGCGAGCCTTCCGTGACAGCAGCAACCCCGGCGGGTTTCCTCCACCGTGAACCAGTCCGGCGGGCATCTCCTCCACGTCGGAGCATCCAAGCCCGGCGAGCCCCTGTAACCCGGAGCTCTCCTTCGACGCTGCACCTCCGTCGAACATTTGCAGCACCTCACCTCGAGCCAACAGCGACGTGCACGTTCTGCCGGCGAGCCTACGCGCAGCAGACGAGCCGTTCACACCACGAGAAGGCCGCACGCAAACGAGCCCGTGCTTCCCGTCGACCCCTCGTTCCGTTTTTGTTCGATTTCCGAGAACGATACAAGGCTCGACCCGTCTCGTTTAATTTTGCATCTCGTTTATGTTGTGTTCTTGATTGTTAAAAGTGATTATTGAAATCATGTGAATATGCCTATGTGATTTTGTTCATAAGGTTATTTATGTAGAATGTGTGTTGAAGTTGGTTTGGATAAATATGTTGAATGTGTAGACGAACTCTTCGATTCGGTGAAATCGAACGAGACCTCGTCAACTCGTGAATTGGTCACTGGGGGTTGGAGCTTCTATCGTCCATAGTCTTATAGCGAAGACTTAGGACGGATTCGTCGTAGAACGAGTCGGTTATGAATTGTTGAAATTGTTTAATTGTTGTTTTGATATATAAATTATGATAAATTCTGTGATGCTCGTATCAATGTGAAATTTTATGAGCTCGACCCTCTGCTGGAAATACATGTTGTGTAAAAGTATCAGATTTAAATAATAAGTTTAGCTATTTTTAATAATTGTTTGGAAATCTGAGAAGAATCTTGTAAAATGCATATTAAATTCCATTGTGCCTCAAAAATTATGAAATTTGAATATGTTATCTCCCTGTGTTTTTTCTAGGACGTGTAAAAGTTTTGGAATCTTTGGACTTCGTTTGCTATATTTAACAATTATTTGTTTTATTCTGCAGCTTCATAATTTAATTTTAGTAAATTGAATTCTTGCTGGATAATTTTGAAACTTTACTGAGATGCTTATTTTTTGTACCTATTCATGCTGTTAAAATATAAAAAATTTTGGAGTTTATTTTGATTCGATTCTGATTTAAATTTGATAAACTGCTGAATCTCGTTTGAATTTTTAAAAATAGCAGCAGTTAATTTTAAGGGCTGAGATTTTTATATATTGTTTATATCATTCTGTAGTGTATTGATTAAAATTATTAAGTCCTGAATCTTTCATTAAGTTTGAGTATAAATTCATGGCTCGGTTTTGCTGATATATTGTGGAAATTTTATAAAATAGTGTACTTGGGTTTTGAAGTTGAAAATTTGTGGTTTTTCATAACTCTGGGAGGTGAAATTTTGGTTAAAATTTGAGAGCTAAATTCATATGGCAACCTGGTCAACTCATTTTTGTGATTTAAACTAGTATAATCGTAAATGTGGTTTTTAGAATAAAAACTGTAAACCGACTCGTCCATTGTTTCATTAAGTGTTTGACTGGGTCAATCCTTAGATGGATTTATGTGAACTCCCATGTGTAATTGATTGAGTCTAGATGTCAAGTCTAAGTGTTCCAACGTCCACAGGACTTCACGAACAACTTAGTTGAATCAAGTTCGACTAAGTATGATTGTGATTTTCCGTCTAAGCCAGAATAGATGTTGATTATAGCATCTGGACTTAATGTAGGTGTTTGACGAGCTGAGCTCGCAACCTATTCGGGCTTTCGTGATTGTCTCCTTTTCGCGACCAGGTGGGTTATTCAAAATTTCCTATGCATTAAATTCTATATGAAAGTCGAATGGTATGATCAATGTATGCATGTGAACCTGTAACCTTCGATGTGTGCGGTTTCGACCTTCGAACGGTTATCCTCGTCGTCGTGTGCGGTTTCGACCTTTGACGGTGCCTAATGATAGGCAGTCTCCCCAGCCTAATGATAGGCAAGGCCGAGGGGAGTTGTACACCCTTCGGTATTTACTCCCATTGTTGTGTGCGGTTTCGACCTTCAATGGCTAATGATAGATGTGCACATGAGTAAAAGGTTATGATTAGGAGATGTGATATTTGAATGATTCGTGTTCATGCTGCGACCATACATATCTGTCTTAATACATTATTTATTGCATAGCGGTGAGCACTACTTTTTCCCACTGTGCTCATCCCCACCTGAAATTCACGTTTCAGGTTAAGCAAGGCGGGCACGACGGCAGGATGGAGAGTGGATGGTCATATTTACATTATTTGCTTCCGCTTTATTTTGAATAAGTTAACCCGAACTGATGAATTTGGAAATGTTGGGTTATGAACATGTTATTTCATTTCAGACTATGTCGTTGAAATTATGTTAGTTTGAACATATGATTTGGTTCTTTTCATGGAACTATGTTTGGGTATTCATATTGAATGTGTCATTTTGATATCATGTGAACTGTTGATTTTAGGACAATGAAGTCCATGTGAAAAACCGGGTAATGTATACCCGTGAGGTTTCAAATATGAATTGAAATCAAGATAATGCCCTAATGTTATGGATTATGACAAATGAATTTCGAAAATGTAAACTTGATTTCTGAATAAGCCATGGATTATTTCTTAAATCAAAGTGGAGTGTTACAGTTTGGTATCAGAACCAGTCTGCGTTTCTGTAGACTGGTATGTGTGAATTATGTGAATTATTTTGTATAATATGTATATGACCACTCGCTTCCGTCGTGCCTCGCCAACTCAGGTATGAGATTCCTGATTAAGTTTAAATTGCTTAAGTGTTGTCGGATAGCTGAGATAATATTATATATTGTTAATTGGGGCTTAGGAATTTATCCTCCTACTTCTACATTATTGAACTCTAGTATTTAATGGTGAACTCTAGAAGAGTTGTATACCTCCGTATGTTCAGACTTGAACTCTAACGGTATAGAGTTAAGATCTGAGTTGAGATTTTTTTTTTACTATTGAAAATTCGATATGATGTTATCGAGCTGAGTTCTGTTGTAGCAGTCCTCTCGATGTAAAATCCAGTGTCTTCAAGTGAGGACCGGGAGTGGGGTCTATGTGTCAGGTTCGTGTGGATAAACCGATTCCTTTTGCTTTTGAATCCGTGGAGAACAATATGATGATTGAATTTATCCTGTTTTAATTCATTCGCTTTTCATCGGTTGGATTTGAAAATACTTTGGGTAATCGAGTGTACATTAATTCGTACGCTCGTTCGATGCGTTGATTATTTTCTTGGACTTCTCGTGGACATCTGAACTCTCGATTTCAAAACCGAGCCTCAAGTCGCTGTGATTTAATCATATTAGTCGGAGCTTTGCTTTGTTATCCAACACTCTTACCTCGTGTTGTTTGAGATTCGTCGAGTGTGTAGAGTGAAACCTTATTAGTAACCTTTGTAGCGGTAGTTGTTCATCGCTGTTATCTCTTTATTTTTGAAACTCGGTTAACTATTTTCGAACTCTTCTGATGAATTGAAGTTCAACTCCTATGTTCCAACTCGATCAAGAACCATGTTGTTATCGTTTTTTTTTTTTTATTTTAAGAATTTTGGCCAAGTCTGGCAATTATGCGTCGAGTTTCTGTTGCTCAATATTATCAAATTAAAATACATAATAATTGAAGCGAAGCATAAGATGTTATTTCTTATCGTGTTTAATGAAGACCGAGTTGGACCTCGGACAACGTGTTTCGATTTATCGAATGTTTAAGTCTTAAAGAATAGAAATCGAGGCTTGCTTAACATATAATTCACGTGATTTCGATGTTATGTGTTGTATAAATGTTTGAGTTGTTGAAGGCATGAAAAACTCAAAATTCGAGCCT
Organism: Striga asiatica; assembly: GCA_008636005.1. Classification (NCBI taxonomy): domain Eukaryota; kingdom Viridiplantae; phylum Streptophyta; class Magnoliopsida; order Lamiales; family Orobanchaceae; genus Striga; species Striga asiatica. The sequence goes on along the minus strand of BKCP01005605.1, from coordinate 326,259 downwards.
CAGTTTGTGCCCTGTTTTAGTCGACTAAAATGATGTTTCTTGGACAAGTGTTCTTCATGTGTTTTGTAGTGCTCTGAATGAGGTTTTTGTGAGTTTTAAAATTTTGTGATTGGAATCAAAATGGATTTTATATAAATTTTCTAAGTTAGACAAGCATGCAGTTTTGATAAACTCGGACAAAATTTTGACCGTAGTTCATGGCTATTTTGAAGATCTTAACGTGCCTGTATGAAAATGCATTCTTCATAACAAATGTAATAATTGTTGTTAGCTGCATGTACAAATTGAAATTATGCAATTTGGAGTTTTGGTTGATTTTTCTAACGGGATGTACCCCCAGTTTTTATGAAACCAGGACTGTGTTTAAGTGTTGAATGTATGCTCTGAATTGATGCCTTAAACGTGATTATATGTAAAACTGCCCTTCATGAAATATGTAGCTTTCCTTGTGTAGATTCTGTAGGTTTTGAGTTTATATGATTTAGACATATATAGCTTGAGTTATTGTTGTTAACTGAAGTGCTGTAAGTTGTCCAATTTCATTTCTGGACTGCAGCTATGTTTTGTGTTATTGTTGAATTATCTATAGGCCGATGGCAGAATTTGTTAAAGTTGTCTTCACAAAAATTGTAGCTTTATTTCGTATCTTTCTATGAGTACCAGATTCATATTTTTATCGTGACTATAGCTCGAGTTATCTTCAAAATGCTGCCACCCTGCTTGAATGTTTTAACTGAACTCTTATGTTAAATGCCTGCTGAGTTATCACGTGGATAATGACCTCGTCTGATTTTACGTTGTTTTTGAGAGTTGTAGATCTATGTCTTAGGAATTACATACCACTATTTTCATGTTATTCGACTTATGTGCTGCTAGATGTGATCATTTGAAAATCGCTGCGCATATCATATTCTACAAAATCGCTAGTTGATTTCCGAAAATGGCACGCATCATCGAAATGCTCGATTATATGACCTAAGTGATTTAATTCTTGATCCATGTAGTATGTATGATCCATGAATGTCTTAGCCAAGTATATTAAGCAAGCCAAAATATCCAACAACCGAAAAGACTTAAACATAAATGTTTTCAAAGAATGCAAGCAAGACGAAGCCAAGCGAGCTAGTTGTCGTATTTTCCGTCAGGAGCTATGGGTTGGTATTACTCCCGACAGGTTAACCATATTTGAATTCTTTTGAGAATTCTCGTCTATCACAAGCGTGTGATCTTTTCGCGTGTTTTAGTGTGGTGTTTGGAAATAGTGGACTTGGAACCTTGAACCGAATGTCGACTCTGGCTGGGTGTAGCCACGCGAAGTGGTGGCCGAGCACGCACGACCATGCTGAGAGACGAGAGGCTTGTGCACGGCCGACCGTTGACTCGCATACGAACTGCAGCCGCCATCACCGTACGCACGAACTCCTCAGGCCAGTGTATACGGCCAACCAGCGATGTCTTCCCGAACTGTTCAAACCGTTTCATGCTGGACCATTTGGTTAGCCTATTTAAACTTTTCCTTGCGAGCCTTGAACCGAGAACTCCAAGTCCCGCTAATATGTGTATGAATCCTTAAATTTCTGATTAAGGAGTGTAGTCTTTGAGTCCCTATGCTTTACTTGAGAGTTTCTCGAGTCGGCGAATACGGAATGTCGTGTTGCTTTTGGTCAAGCCTTATATTTGTGCATAAGGGTTGCGTTCGACTCGTGGAGTCGATATCATGAGAGTGTGAGCTTGATGGCGTCGTGCTTTATGTATGTGGTACCGTGTCGTTGTCTGATAGAGACACACGGCCGTGATGAAACCGTGGGCAAGTTATCAGTGTGACTCAGTCGAGACTGAAACTTGCTGTCACGTGTCCACCTTGATGGTGAGGTCATCAGAGTACGCTGACAATACACCGAGCGACCTGTTGGAGTCTTGTGTGTTGTTAGGTACTAAGCAAGTCGTCGACACTCATGAGTATAGGCTAAACCGAACTGGGTCCCTTGCAAGAGGATGTACGCCTGAGCTCGGGCAGGACTGATCACCCTCCCAAGCAAGAAGGTAAACATATGAGCATGGGCGATTCGGATTGGTTGCTATATGTGAGTTCATGCCTTTAGAGTATAGGCGATAGGACTCATGGGAACGAAATCGAGTTCTGGAGGGTGATGCCCGGACCTCGTGATTGGAAATTTTCCTGTTCGAGTCGGTCGTTTCCTTTTTGATGTGTGTTCTTTCGCATTTGCAAGGACGAAAATATTTTAAGGAGGATAGATTGTAATGCCCCGTTTGATTTATAGAATTTCTCAGAATATTCTATTTATCGAATATTATTTATAAAATTATATTTATGTTATTAGTCGCAATGTCGATCTAAATAAAAGGTTGGAGTACTCGATCGTTTTATTGAAAAACGTTCGTCATTAGGTGATTTCGTTTTAATCACGTGAACCGAATAAAATCCGTTTGAATTATAGATTTTTCGGATATTTCGGCATTGTTAATAGTGTTATTGTATTCTTTTTATTTTATTTTCCGAGCGTTGTATACGATCGGATTTTATGAAATTGAACTCGATAAACCGGTAGTCGAAATCGGCCGACTAGTAAACCCGTTTGATTATGGAATTTTTGAGAATTATTTTATTAGTATTATTATTGTTTGTCTTTATTTGTTGTTATTATCATTATCAATTGAATGTTAAATATTATTAAATGTCTAAAATGATTTAATTGCCTAAATGTCTAAGTGTTATTATTTAATATAAATGTGTATTTGTATTTCTATTATTATTATTATTATTTTAAAAATTAAATTGTGTGTATTGTAAATATAAATAATATCCGGGTTATTTATTTTTATCGCGCGATTTAATTTTCGAGCCAAACTGATTTAATGATGCGTTTAATCGAGCGCGAGAAAACCAAATCCCGAACCGATAAGCGAACTGGCTGACCCGCGACCCGACCCGGCCAGCCCAAAACTGTGCAAGTGTGCTTGTGTGTGTGTGTACGTGGGATTCAATTTTCTTGTTTGACAAGAATAATTGACCTAGTTATACATATATGTATATGTCTCTATTCCTCTCACCTGTTGAATCGCCCAAACCCGCAGCTTTGGATATCTTTTCTTCCTTCGGTCGCGATTGAGCAGTAGAGAAAAGGAAAATCTCGTTCTCAAACCCGATCGTCTTTTTCCTCCATCCTCTTATCGCTCGCCATCATCTTCCTCTGAAACTTCCTGACCGTCGGCCCTCTCTGCCACGCCGTGAACACTCCTCCGTGATTTCTGTTCGCGAGCCTTCCGTGACAGCAGCAACTCCGGCGGGTTTCCTCCACCGTGAACCAGTCCGGCGGGCATCTCCTCCACGTCGGAGCATCCAAGCCCGGCGAGCCCCTGTAACCTGACGACGAGCCCTCCTCCGATGCTGCACCTCCGTCGAACATCTACAGCACCTCGCCTCGAGCCGACAGCGACGTGCACATTCTGCCGGCGAGCCTACGTGCAGCAGACGAGCCGTTCACACCACGAGAAGGCCGCACGCAAACGAGCCCGTGCTTCCCGTCGACCCCTCGTTCCGTTTTTGTTCGATTTCCGAGAACGGTACAAGGCTCGACCCATCTCGTTTAATTTTGCGTCTCGTTTATGTTGTGTTCTTGATTGTTAAAAGTGATTATTGAAATCATGTGAATAATGCCTATGTGATTTTGTTCATAAGGTTATTTATGTAGAATGTGTGTTGAAGTTGGTTTGGATAAATATGTTGAATGTGTAGACGAACTCTTCGATTCGGTGAAATCGAACGAGACCTCGTCAACTCGTGAATTGGTCACTGTGGGTTGGAACTTGTATCGTCCATAGTCTTATAGCGAAGACTTCGGACGGATTCGTCGTAGAACGAGTCGGTTATGAATTGTTGAAATTGTTTAATTGCTGTTTTGATATATAAATTATGATAAATTCTGTGATGCTCGTATCAATGTAAACTTTTATGAGCTCGACCCTCTGCTGGAAATACATGTTGTGTAAAAATATCAGATTTAAATAATAAGTTTAGTTATTTTTAATAATTGTTTGGAAATCTGAGCAGAATCTTGTAAAATGCATATTAAATTTCGTTGTGCCTCAAAAATTATGAAATTTGAATATGTTATCTCCCTGTGTGTTTTCTAGGTCGTGTAAAAGGTTTGGAATTTTTTGACTTCGTTTGCTATAATTAACAATTATTTTTTTTATTCTGCAGCTTCATAATTTAATTTTAGTAAATTGAATTCTTGCTGGAAAATATTGAAACTTTACTGAGATGCTTATTTTTTGTACCTATTCATGCTGTTATAAAAAATTTTGGAGTTTATTTTGATTCGATTCTGATTTAAATTTGATAAACTGCTGAATCTCGTTTGAATTTTTAAAAATAGCAGCAGTTAATGTTAAGGGCTGAGATTTTTATATGTTGTTTATATCATGCTGTAGTATATTGAGTAAAATTATTAAGTCCCGAATCCTTCATTAAGTTTGAGTATAAATTCATGGCTCGGTTTTGCTGATATCTTGTGGGAATTTTATAAAATAGTGTACTTGGGTTTTGAAGTTGAAAATTTGTTGTTTTGCTTAATTTGGAGGTGAAATTTTGGTTAAAATTTGAGAGCTAAATTCATATGGCAACCTGGTCAACTCATTTTTGTGATGTAAACTAGTATAATCGTAAATGTGGTTTTTAGAATAAAAACTGTAAACCGACTCGTCCTTTGTTTCATTAAGTGTTTGACTTGGTCAATCCTTAGATGAATTTATGTGAACTCCCATGTGTAATTGGTTGAGTCTAGATGTCAAGTCTAAGTGTTCCAACGTCCACAGGACTTCACGAACAACTTAGTTGAATCAAGTTCGACTAAGTATGATTGTGATTTTCCGTCTAAGCCAGAATAGATGTTGATTATAGCATCTGGACTTAATGTAGGTGTTTGACGAGCCGAGCTCGCAACCTATTCGGGCTTTCGTGATTGTCTCCTTTTCGCGACCAGGTGGGTTATTCAAAATTTTCTATGCATTAAATTCTTTATGAAAGTCGAATGGTATGATCAATGTATGCATGTGAACCTGTAACCTTCGATGTGTGCGGTTTGGACCTTCGAACGGTTATCCCCGTCGTCGTGTGCGGTTTCGACCTTTGACGGTGCCTAATGATAGGCAGTCTCCCCAGCCTAATGATAGGCAAGGCCGAGGGGAGTTGTACACCCTTCGGTATTTACTCCCATTGTTGTGTGCGGTTTCGACCTTCAATGGCTAATGATAGATGTGCACATGAGTAAAAGGTTATGATTAGGAGATGTGATATTTGAATGATTCGTGTTCATGCTGGGACCATACTTATCTGTCTTAATACATTATTTATTGCATAGCGGTGAGCACTACTTTTTTCCAACTGTGCTCATCCCCACCTGAAATTCACGTTTCAGGTTAAGCAAGGCGGGCACGACGGCAGGATGGAGAGTGGATGGTCATATTTACATTATTTGCTTTCGCTTTATTTCGAATAAGTTAACCCGACTGATGAATTTGGAAATGTTGGGTTATGAACGTGTTATTTCATTTCAGACTATGTCGTTGAAATTATGTTGGTTTGAACATATGATTTTGTTCTTTTCATGGAACTATGTTTGGGTATTCATATTGAATGTGTCATTTGGATATCATATGAACTGCTGATTTTAGGACAATGAAGTCCATGTGAAAAATCGGGTAATGTATACCCGTGAGGTTTCAAATATGAATTGAAATCAAGATAATGCCCTAATGTTATGGATTATGAAAAATGAATTTCGAAAATGTAAACTTGATTTTTGAATAAGCCATTGATTATTTCTTAAATCAAAGTGGGGTGTTACATAACCCGTCCGAACCGGCCGGCCGGACGACTTAAAATCCGTCCAGTTCCGGCGGCCGGACGGGGTAAAAGCCGTCCGGTTCCGGCGGCCGGACACAAAAATTTTCGTACCTCCGTATTTTACGACATTTCACCATACACTTTTCACTGAGATGTTTAGAAAAAATGAAGGGCAAAATCGTCCAAGGAGGGCGATGAATAATAAAATGGGGGACGGTAAATAGTACCACCCATTCAATATTCACATGTGCAAGAGGGTTTAAAATTTGAGTTTTTTAAAGAATGAACTCATATAAATATCCAAAAGTTTAAAGTATGATACATAATCAAGCAAGTTGGTAAATAAGTAGTTTTTCTTTTTTTCTTTTTTTAC